>BHFT01018095.1:0-54203 GCA_004320025.1 Laticauda laticaudata | reverse complement strand
TCAAAACTTCTTGCGCGGATGAAATCTCAGTGGACGGATGCTCGACGGATAGAGCGTATGAAACACGTATGCAGTGAATACACAACGGATGTATCGCTTTTTCAAATGGATGGCAAGCTTTTTTGTCCGTTTTACATCCTGTTTGCATCCGTTGGTGCAGTGGGACATGGGCTTTAGATAGTTTACGCTGCCTGGTTAAATGTCAGCTTTGACAAAGTGACACTTTAAAAAACATATAGTTAAACTGAACAAGGTAACAATTGAGTAGATAAAAGAGCAGAGCCTATGAATTTGAATTATATGTTAAATTAGCACTGTTCAGATACTCACACTACACACACAACATACACACACACAGACACCAGACAGGCACATTATCAAATAACTTAGTTGTTGAGGTAATTCCCCATTAGGAGAATGAGCGCAGACAGGGAGACATATTTGAGAGAAGTGTTTGAATAATACACACAGAGCACACAGATACACTGTATAGTAAATGTAGGTTTTTACTTCCAGAAAGGTTTGAGCAAACTCCAAAATAAGCAATCCAAAGTCAGTTTTCAGTCCAGTTCAGTTAAATCAGTCAGTTTTCACTCCAGTTCAGTTAAATCAGTCAGTTTTCAGTCCAGAGATAATCCAAATATCAAAGTCCAGTGTCAAAAAACAGTTCAGTTACAAACTTACATTAAATTCAGGTATATCAGTCAATTAGGAAAAATGAAGCAATGGCAATACTTTCCAACAGAAGGAAACAGAGATACACTCACACTCTCTTCTAAGACTAAGGTTAAACAACCCAGGTTTCTGCCTCCATCTTATGGCCATTTGAGAAACAACACCTAATTACAGTTTGCATTTTCTTAAAGCTACAATTTTAAAATGTTTATCCTGGTTTATATATTTCTAACCCAATTACCTGTTAGGTGACTTGTATCCCTAACCTTAGTGACTAAGCATGATGCAAAAAGCAAATAGAATAGAACAAAGAAACGTGGCTCTCTGGATGTTTGTGATTATAGCTTCCAGTAGCCACAATGTCTGGTAAGCAATGTAATGGGCCAAAGTTCAGCATCTGGAAGGTCACAGGTTTCCCTTTATCATATTAAAGGAAGAGGGAGAATGGACTTACAAGTGTTTTACAAAATGACCAAGTTGAGTAACAACATTTTAATGAATGCATAATAGATACTTTGCAGTATTAGTTTTACATACGTTTGTGCAAAATGGAGCAGTCTGCTCTAGAATATTCAGATTTTTCATTCATTTCTGGAAGTATATCTTTTAAAACAGGAACAGTTGATCCTTCACATACAGTAAATGCTGCTTTCTGCCTTTGTCTTACAATTTCATGAATTGTACCTTGTGAAAAGTTATAGACACTGTTGATATTATCTTCAGCTTTAAAAATTGGGGTTTTAGACAAAATTAAAGGACATATTCATAAAGGAACACAGTGTTTAGGGATAAATCTTGTTTTTGCTAAAATTAAAAGAAAGTGGATCAAAAGCTGCTGTTTTCAGTTACAGCTGAAGGCAGAATATACTAATTGGTCTAGAAAAAAAATCAAAAAGCTTTTGTAAATTTATTGAAAGCTTAATCAAAGAACTTTCTGAGTAAGCTTGTATTTGCATCTCTGCTTTATCTACTGCAGCTGTAGTAAAAAGAAATATTGTTTTTAATAAATAATTCACTTCAGTGTATTGAAATAATAGATTAAATATAGATATGTTTGGGGTATTATTTGGAAGGAATAAATTTAAAAGTAGAAGCAGTCTTTCTTAGGTATTCTCCCTGCTCCAGCATGGGACTAAAAGAAATTGTTTATTGAAAGCTTAATCAGGTTTTCATATTAAAGTGATCAAGGAAGAAGTAGGCGAAAGCTGCTTAAGTTACTACGGTTTACTCTGTGTTGTACCTGGTTTACTTTCATTTGTCAATAGATCTCTAGTACCTATCAGCATCTTAATATGTCAAAACTTGTGTTTTGAAAAATAATAATTTAGAAACATTCCTATCTTGTAATATTTTGAAGTCAAGTACACACAAGATGCTGATCTTTTTTTTGTAAAGTTTTTTATTTTTAAACACAAACATACACATACAAAAACATAAAATCCTCTTCCATTTTATATACAGTGTATCAGTTGGTTACATATCTTTTGTGCTATACTTTTGTAGTCATTTACCCACAATTTATATCAGTCTTCACATTGTCAAACTAACATATGCTGATTAATTTATCAGTTATTTAGTTCATCCATGACTAAACTATTTATTCCGATTGTTTAACGCAGTATGCTTCCAAGTTTTATCTTAAAACTTTATATGTATACTTTCAACCAGTGTTCTATATATCATACTATATATATATATATGGATCCTTTGCGTTTATTCGGTTTTCTCCCACGTAGATTGGAAGTATCTAGGCAAGCGTTTCGATTGAAGTCTCATTCATCATCTTAGGATTGTTGTCTCGGCCTGTGCTGCCTCTGAGAAGCACAGAGCTGAAAGAAACAAAGGGCCTTTGAAGATGATAATGAGCTTATCGAAACGTTGCCTAGATACTTCCAATTCTACGCGAGGAGAAAAACCGAATAACACAAATCCCACATACAAAGACTCGCGAAACCTCAGAAACACACACATATATAATTATATCATATATATATATATATACTATTTTTATATATACTAAATAATAATTTATATATAATTATAACTAAATAATAAATAATATTTTTATATATAAAATAAAAAAATACTTTATTTATATATATATATGTTTTATTATCAATCTTATTAAACTTCTATCACAAAATTATATAGCCAGGCCTTTTTATCAATACCATTTGATAAAACAAAATCCCATATCATATAAAATTGACTTGTCTTCCTTGTTCTCTAATTTCCATAAATGTCAGTTTTAACTCATTTTGCACAGTCCATAATTTTTTTGATAACTTCCTCCTGCCACTAGGTATTTCTGTCATTTTTTTCCAGTTCTTCGCAAAACAATTCTAGCCAACTGTTTTAAAACAATTTACAATCAAATATTTCAGTTTTTTTAATGTTTATATGTCAGTATGACTCCCAATAAAAAGATCTCTGGTTTAAATCTGTGATTGTTGTTTTATCATCTTTTCCAACCATGTGTGGGATTTTAGTCCGAATATTTCTTTGCATCCAAACATGTCCAGCCCCGTAGTTGGTTAATATGAACAGGTATCTGATGACATTTTCCAGCATTTATCCAATTTATTCTTAAATTATTTCACTAGTCTTCGTGGGGTAGGTGCCACCTATAAAACATCTTATACAAATTTTCTTTAGGAGCCGTTGACAATTGTATGTTATAATTTTAGACCACAATTTTTGCGCCATTTTTCCAAATCCAATCCCATATCCAAAATCTTTTCTCCAAGCAATCACTTCATTTCTTTAAACTTGCTTCTCAATCCATTTGAATTCTCATAGATTCCATAAAGGATTTCTTTTGATTATCTTTTCTCAGTACCGATCAAAACTTTTATCTAAGTCAGTCAACTTATCATAAATACCTTCTACCTTGAGTCTTCATCAACTTGATTGTTATTGGCAAATAAGAAAACAACTCATTTTTTAACACCTGTTTCTTCTCCAACATTGCATAGATTTAAGTTCACCCTTTTCATTCAGATAAACTCCCCATATCTAGATAGAACTATAAGAAAAGCTTCAATCAGTCGATACTCATGTTGGAATAATATTGTCTTTTTATCTTCTCCAGCTCAAAAACATTGTCCTAAAAAATTTAATGTCTTCTAAAATAACCCCCTGTGTTTTAGTTCCCTTATACCAGAAAAGACATGCCATTCCAGCAGCAAGTCATGGCCTTCTAAATTCAAAAACTTACTTACTGGTCCTTAATTTATCCATTCCTTTACCCACATTTCAAAGCTTGTCGCCTCGGTAATACAACTTTCCAATTGGCAAGGCAAACCCCTCTTTAAACAGCTTAATTTTATTCTTGCTTTTTTACCCTCCAAATATATATTCAACACGATTCTATTTATAAAATTTTCATTAAACTCTTTCCCTTAATCGGATTGGAATTAATTGTCTGGAATAAATGTAAAAACTCTAGGCAATATTTTCATCTTAATTGTGGATATTCTCCCACTTCAATGATCGTTTGCATTTTACCCATTCATCAAGTCTGTCACAATCTGCTGTTTTGAGTTTAACTGTTTCTTCCTTCAGGGGTACTTTGGCATCTTGGTATAATATTAAATCCTTAAGTATTAACCTGTTTTGTGACCTGTATTTTAAGTTTCTTCAACTCTTTCCTTTCGTCTTGTTACATATTCTTGTTAATTCTTTGTTTGTCTTTATTTATTCTCAGACTGCTACTTTTCATATTCTTCTATTTTGTTCTATTAATATTGGATGCTGTTTCATTGGCGTCTTCTAATATAAATTACCAGGTCATCTGCAAAAGCTTTGCAATGATACTACTCCTTTTTAATTTTCAGTCCTCTTTTATTTCTTTCTTCTCATCTAATATCCATGTCAAACATTCCAATGTTAACACAAACAGCAGAGGTGACAATGGACAGCCTATGCCTTGTCCCTTATTCTTGAAAATCTATGGATTGTGTTAACTTCCTCCATTCACCATCACCTTTGCAGTTTGTTCATGATATATTAGTTTCAATGGCTTGGATATATTTCCTTACAAAGCCCATTGTATCGTTGCAGTAAAATAAATCGCCAACTCACATTGGACAAAGCTTTTTGAGCATTCTAGAAACAACCAAGGCCATTGCTTGTAAGGTGTGCCTTCATAATATTCCAGATATCAGAATGATTCTCACATTGTCTTTGATTTGTCTCTTTGCAAAATCCTATTTTTGATCCATACGAATAAAATTATCTTAGTGTCTTTTTAGTCTTTCATGCCAAAATTGTAAGCAAAGCATTTTTATAGTCTGAGTTTTCAATAAAGATATAGGTCTATATTTTAACTTGCTGCAGGTTCTGTACCTTCCTTCGGTATAAAGTAGTATGTACGCTTCTGACATTTTTTGGTATTCTTTTCTTTAACATAACTTCATTTCATAACTTCTAGAAGATGAAAATTCAGTTATTCCTGAAACAGTCTTGTTAGAATTCTGTAGCAACCATTTACGACTGGTACGCATTCTTATTTTTTTTAACGGGTTCCGTTAGTTCCATCATTGTTATTACTTACCTTCTAAACATCGTTTCAATATTTTTGGGTTATCTGAGGTAAGTTCTCTTTCTTGAAGATATCTTGCTTGATTTTTTCTTTTGAATGATTCTCTATGAATATAGGTTTTCCATAGCAATTTGTATAAAATTTTTTTCTTTCTCCTTCCATTATTACAGAACAACCTCGTCCTCCTTTTTTTCAATCAATTGGGCTTAATTCTTCTTTCTTCTCTTTCCTTTCTCAGTTTTAAACTTAGCCATCTGCCTGGTTTATTTGCATCTTCAAAGTAGTTCTGTTTTGCCACTTTTTAATTTTTGTTGCTAATTCCTTCTCTTTTTTCCATTAGTCCCCATTTTATGGTTTAAATTTATCCATTTTATTTTTAATGTCGTTGTTTTTTTCTCTTTTTTTTGTTTGGGGACTTCTGTAGTCTTTTTCCAGTCTTTTATCAGTCATTCTCTAATGTCTTAAATGTCTTTTTCTGTTTCCGTTTGCTTCTCCGAGTATAATCTATTATCAAAGCCATCTTGTTATAGGCCTTCATAGTGTCCCAGAGATTCTGTAAAAGATGTTATTCCCTCTTTTCTATTCTTCTTAGAAGAAGAAAAACAAAGTTCTTTTTCTATTTTCTGTTTAAAGTCTTTTTCTTTCAAGAATCATATTATTTAGAGTCTATCCTAGATTCCTCTTGTATCCTTTCCAACATAATTGATTACTGGATTATTGATCTTGCCCATGTGCTTGTTTCTATTTCAATCTGTCGTACATTAGTCAATAAGTCTGCAGACATCCATATCATATCTATTCTAGACCAGGGGCAGAGCTTGGCATTGCGGCGGTTGGTACGTGCGATCTTGATTCTCCAAGATCACCCGTCCAATATCTCAGCTCCCATGGATCTAAACCATCCCGTACGAAGACAGCGATTGACAAGGGGGCATGTCCTATTGATCCCGGGGACCACTCACAAAGGTCCCTGGCCTTGATTCCAGGAAAGCCCTTTTTGCCAGCGGCAGAGAGCAGGCTTTCAGGCTGCTGAAGATGGTAGCCTCCGGAACAGAAGAGATTGGAAGAAGTGTGTCAGCTTTCGTGAGATGAGCTTTTACTTATTATTTCTTGAGAGAAACACCCTGCAAAACATGAAGGAGTGGACTTAAAAGTGAAGAGGAAAGAGTTTAAGCGGCATGACTTAATTGTCAAAGCGTTGGAGTTTTGTTCTTTTTTCCCCTTTTTTATTGGAATTTGACCTTGGCAAGATTGTTTTACTTTAAAGCTGGACTGGTACTTTGTTAATCTTTTTATTTCTGTTTTGTATTCTCTTTTTCCTTTTTTAACCATCTTTGAAAATCTTTTTTTGATGAAGACTCTTCTGCCTTGATTTAAGATTTATTTTTTTCTCCCTTTAAAAAAAGGGGGGAGGAGATTTTTACTTCTTTCTTTTAAGTTCTGGTTGTAGATTGAGGAGTGGAAGTGAAAGTGAAGGAAAATAACGTAGCACTGCCGGCCCAGAGGCTTGGATACATTGTTTTCTTTTTTCTTCACTAGTTTTGTGTTACAACACAAGGCTCTGAGCTGTTTAATGTATTGGAAAGATAGAGATGACGCATGCAGTTTTGTTTATTCAAGGGTGTTCAATTTCCGAACAGATAGCTAGGAGTCTGGAGTTGGACTAGTTGAAAAAAGATTTGAAGTTGGCCTTTGAAAAACTCTGAGCCCTGATTTTATCAAAGAGCCTTGGATATTTGCGGGCAGAGGGCTTTGTTTTATATTAGAACTGCTTATTTTTTCTTTTTGTTTCCTTTTTCTTTTGATTTTTGAACATCTCCCATTGCATATAAATTGGATTAAGGTGATACAAGTGCCTGAAGAGTTTCTTTTTCCTTTGGAAGTGGCACAACTGTTTACTACGGGGTTTTTTCTTTTTTTCTTTTTCCTTTTTTCCTCTTTTCTGTTTTCTTTTTTCTTTCTCTTTTCTTTACAAGAATAAGCATTTACAAGATATGGAGTAGCAAAGACACAATAGCCCCAGCTCTCGATTACAACCCCTCACCATCTGGAGGACAACAATCTTTACAGACCAGCAATAGTACAAACAGAAAAAGAGAAAGAAAAGGAAGTGACATTACAAGATGAATCATGCAAGGAATTCAGAAATTGAGCCAAAAAATAAAAAAGGCAGACAAAATGAAAAAGTAGAAAAATATTTCAAAATGATTGATGAAATTATGAAGACAGATTAAAAAAAAATTGTAAGAAGAAGATATTACAAAGAGATAGAAAATTGAAGGTATTGATATTCGTTTGAGCAATATCGAGAAGTGTGGGTGAATCTATTAGGGATGGGAAATAGACAAATCAGAATTTTACTTAGAATTTCAAATATATAGGAAGAAGGGAAAGGTGAACCTTGCGTGAAATAATTGACCAAATATTTGCAGACAGCACTGAAATAACTAAAGAAAAAAAATGCATGGATGGTGAGATGAAGTGTTTGCGTGTCTTACACAAGAATATCTAATGAGGAATAGACTACCAAGAGAGTTCACATCAGATTGACTAAGAAGATTATTAAGACACAGAATACTCCAGGTGGCGAGAAGAGAAACACTAAAATATAAAGATAAAGAAATTGTTGGTGTTGAAACAGATACCAAGAAGATGTAATGAGAGATGAGAGAGAACTATTTATCCGTGACTAAAGAGCTACTTAAGGTAGGAGTAAAAACTACAGGATATTGATGCCAGAAGGCCTTTGTTGTTCACTTGCAGGTAACAAAGACAGGAAGAATTGACACAGTTTGGAAAAAAAGCCTGAGCTATGCTCTACTTAGAATTACTTTAGAGAAAGGGGAAGAAGAAGAAAGGCAAGGTTACTAATTGAATTCCAAGAGGAGATGTATTCAGCAATAATTGGAAAAGAAAAAGAAGGTGCATTAGGCGTTGAAACCAGAGAACAACGAGAATTGAGATCTACTAGAGCCAATTAAAACCCTCTTATAAGCTTAACCATTGATTACGATTTAATATTAAAATGGATTTAATGGCTATTAAAAGAAGGAAAGCCTATTTGTTCACAAAAATTAGATAAATTAAAATTGATATAATCTTACAAGAGTACATATTTAAAAAGCAAAACATGAATATATAGGGTAAAAACAAGGAAAATAAGGAAATTATTTACATCGCTGGCACAATTAAAAAAAAGGTGTGGATATATTAAGAAACATTTTGGGCAGAAATTAAATTTAACAGATGATGATGGACCAGGATTTTGATGTGTGAACGATAAAAGGAAACAGATTGTTAACAATACTTATTAATTGCAATTTATGCCCTGATGATAAACAAGAAGAATTCTATAGGAAATTACATTACGAAAATACATTTGATTTGGACCTGTGTTAAATCTGTATAGTTGGGGATTTCAATGGACATAATTAATGACGGTTGGACTATAAACACAGAAAAACAACAAAGAAAGTTGAAAGATTACTACAAATCCTTCCTTCAATAACAGAAGAACTATTAATTTTGAAGGAGCTGCATGGAGAGAGCAGAAAATGCCGGAAAGTAAGATGCTGATCTTTTAAACACAATTATCCAATCTCAAATGCATTGCTGCTTTTTTTTTTACAGCGAACTGTTAAAGAATGCGTCTATAAGTGATAGAGCTCAACATTTTGGAAAAATGTGTGCATTTACTTTCTTCTGTTAAACTTTGCTTTACTGGGCAACAAAACAGATACCTAGCCTTATCCTTGTCACTACTGTTGTAATAGTTGCTATATCTACCTTATTATTGTCCAACAACTCTACATCCTGCCACTTATTTTTGTATACTGTTATCTATTTTGCTCACAGGATGAAGGGCTTCTTATAATAATCCTTTCCCAGGCATTATTTTATTACTGGTTTATTTATTTTACTTCACAGGGACTGCACGGGCTTCTTATAATAATCCTTACAGCACATCGCAGTGCATTGAATGCATGATGTCTTTAGGCAAATGTCCCTCTTCGCTGTGTGTGTCCCTAGGAAAACCGGTCGGTATGAAAAACAATTGGGAAACCAATTGTCACCTTACATAGTTTTAAAGCTAATTGCTAACGTCCATTTAAGCCCAGTGCATACAGATACTGAAGGTTAGTGTTCAGTGATCATAAGCTGTTCTTGTTTTTGTAGCTATATTAATTTTTACAAACTGCTCTTTTCTCTCTAATGAAAAGACATTTTGATTCTGTTTTGGTAATTCTACATGGCATTTATACAAATGTTTTTATTTATTTGTCCCATTTCTCCACATCGTTTAGAAGGATTAAAATGTTTAAAGTCATATTACAAGAGCCTAAAGCTTTGTGAATTATTATTCTGTATATGATGGAATATTATTTTCTAACAAAGATCCATTTAAAGATTTTAGCCCCTTTTTCTGCTTTTGTCCAATTAGTATTTTGTAATCTAGTTACTTTGGCAAATTTGAGATTGAATTCCCGGCAGTACGGGTGACCAATGATTGCCCAGGTTTCTTGCTTTAAATTAGCTACTTAAGATTGCTCTATACCTCAATTTTGCCATGAGTTAAACCTCTGTTGATAAAAAAGACGTCTTTTTAATGTTAGCATTTAAATGTTGATACTTCGAAGGTTATGACATATGAAACAGTGATAGAGTAAGCATTTAGCTAATGTAGGAACACGATTGTTAATAGTGAATTCCTAATACTATGCAAACATGTAGAAATACCATTTTACCATATTTCACTAATGAGTGTTTCCAATTAATGTAGAAATAAGCAGTCAATCCAAACTTGGAATTACTGATCTTACTAATCTATTATTATCTATGGTTAATTATTTCTATTATATTCTTTTGTATTGATTCTACATTTAGGGGTTTACATGGCCAATATTAGCTACTAAAATTCAATTGAACTAGTTGAACAATAAGAATTTCTTTGCATAGACGAAAAGCATCTGCTTCAAAGAAAACCTGTTACAAGCCAGCGTTCACACACCACGGAAGGGTGGATAAGGAATGCGTCCATCATCAAACTTCCTTTGTTGTTTTACTTTTAAAACCCCCCTGATATTTTTACAGTAAGAGCAATGATTTAGCTAGATATTTTGCCTAACTTTGATGTCATCAACTTATGCTACAGTTGCTAAAAAATAAAAGGGAACCACTACTACACAATGTAACTCCAAGATCAGTCGCACCTTCTTGTGAAATCAAAAATTGTCCACTTGGGTTAGCAACCACTGATTGACAATCAATCTTCAACCATGCAAATGTTCTGCCAACAATGGAATAGCAAGAGGTGGAAAGCATAGCAGTAGCAAGACATCCCCAATAAGGAGCTGGGTTCTGCAGGTGGTGACCACAGGGCCACTTCTCAGTCCTATGCCTTTCTGGCTGATGAGTTTGGCTCACTTTTTAATGCTGGCGGTGCTTTTCACTCATCAGATGGTAGCATTGAGATCGGTCCACAACTCACACAAAGTGGCTCGGTAGTGACAGCTCATCCAGGATGCCACATCAAGGTGAAGCATGTGGAAGGAAGGTTTGCTGTGTCTGTCAGGTAGTGTCCAGAGCATGAGGCACTACCAGGAGGACAAGACAGGTACATCAGGAACGTGGAGGAGGCCTTAGGAGGGGCAATAAGGCCCACCATCAGCGACCACTACCTCCGCCTTTGTCAAGGAGGGACAGGTAGCGAACCCTGCCAGAAGCCTTGCCAAAAGGATTGTCCCAGCCAGGTCCCACAACTGTGCACTGCTTGGCTGCTCAACAACGGTCCAGAAACAGACTCCATGAGGGTGGTTATGAAAGGCCAAACATCCACAGGTGGGGTTGTGCTTACAGCACCAACACTGGCAGGACAGTTTGGCATTTGCCAGAGAAATACCAAGATTGCGGCAAATTACGCCACTGGCACCTGTGCCTTTCACAAGATTGAAAGCAGGTTCACACTGAGCACACTTGTACAGACATGGATCAGGGTCTGGAGATGCTGTGGAGAATCGTTCTGCTGCCCTTGCAAGATCCTTCCAGCAAGACTGGCCTTTGGCAGTGGGTCAGTTAATGGCTGTTGGGGGGTTGGCATTTTACTTTAGGGGGCTGCCACAGCCCTTCATGTTGCTCACCAGGAGTAGGCCTGACTGCCTATTACGCTACTGAGATGAGATCCTCGGACCCTTGTGAGACCCATGATTGCGGTCGGCAGGCTTGGCCCTGGGTCTCTTCTCCTAAGTGCACCGACACAAATGCTAGACATTCATGTGGCTGGAATGTGTCAGACAGTTTCTGTCAAGATGAAGACATTCGATGCTATGTACTGGCCCACCCGTTCCCAGACCTGAATCAAACTGCAGGCACATCTGGACATCATGTGTTCGTGGGCCATTCCGCCAATTGCTACGTTGCCACCAAGACTGTTCCATTGAGTTTGGGGGATGCTTTAGTCCAGGTGTGGGAGGAGATCCGCAGGAGAACATCCGCCACCTACAGCAGGAGTATGGCCCAGGACATGTGTACGGGAGGTCATACAAGGCAATTGTGGAGGGTCACACACACTACTGAGCCTCATTTTGACTTCGGTTTTAAAAGGACAGCTTACATCAAAGTTGGAGATCAGGCTGTTAGTGTTTTATTCCACTTAATTTGAGTATAATCCAAATTCCAGACCTCCATGGGTTTGCTAAATTTCTCGATTTCCATGCATAATTTTGTAGTGAGTTTGTTGTCAGCACATCTTCAAAACTACTGTAATGAGCAAGTACATTCTGCATAAGAATATTTCATTCATTCAGATCTAGGATGTCTTATTTTTGTGTTCCCTTTATTTTTTTGAGCAGTGTATATCAAGGCTGTTATTTCTGATTTTTTTGTTCTAGGTCACATTTTAATTGACTAGGTGTTGATATCAAAAGATGTTATACTTAAGGAAAATTAAGATCTCATATTTAAAGTTGCATCCACAACAAATATCACTGATTTCAAAATGACACCATTCACACAACATCAATACATACTGTATATGCTGTGATTACATTTCTGTGTCACCTTGTTCAGCATAAATATGTATGATAATGAGTTTATGGGATGACAACCTCACACATTGTCATTTTGCTAATTCTTGATTGTTCCTGCAGACATTTTTATATGCTTACTAAATACTAGAATCTTTATAAAATATCTGAATTTATACAAATTAATTTGAAAATTTATTCTTTAAAACCTTATTTTAAACCAAATTCTTTTCCATTTCTCTTTTAAAACTAGAAGTTCATATTATGTTGGATGCCCTTTTACCTCCAGACACCTACTTTAGATTTAATCCGCTGATGAATGAAGATATTCCTCTTGATGAAAATCGCAAAGAAAAACTGAATCAATTGCGGACAGATGGCATCCGATATTTAGAAAGAAATGATGAAAAGTTGAAAAAAGCAGGCAAAATATTATTACAGGAAAAAAATATTTTACAAAAACTGAGTAACTGGATGAGATTAAAAGCTGATATGTACGATGGCCTTCCAATTCTGTCAAAATTGTGAATATATAAAATGTTATGCATCATAGGTGCAAACTTGTATATGAAAAGGGTTCAACATTTGTTAGTCATTATGTAATCATTTTTTGAATTCAATGAGCAAACAAACTATATAAAATGCATTTCAATCCCAGTAGCTCCTCTGTAGCTTCTTTGATTGGATCTGAAGGTCCTGCATGCAAACAGAAGGAAGACCTTCCAGTTCTATTTCTTGTCTCCCAGTCCATGCCCGTCACACTCAGTATTTCTCAGAATCCTTCAAGCCAATATTCAGCAGGACTTGAATATGCAGATCAGTAATTATGACCACTGCCGATCTTTTTTTTCTACAAACAGAACACTTGTGAAATTTGGGACTTTTTGATTTCTTGAAAGTATACGAGTATTAGTTTTCAGAATCTCACATTACTACCACTTATATTCAAGTGCGGGTATATTTTTACAAATTTGAAGTCTAAATTTGGGACAATTATGGTACAAAACTTTGAATATATTGTGAATGCACATTAAAAAATCATGCAGTTTACAAAATCATACTGTGCTTAAGGAAAAATTACAACATCAGAAGAACCATAGCAAATATGTTGCTCTACAAATAATTGAGCCAGAATAAATCAAACAGTTTAATTCTCATTGAGATTAATGACAATACACAATTTTAAACCCATTGGGAGTAGTTCAGCTAGTTTGCTGATTGAATTACTGTATATTTCGACTTGCAGGATATTATACTGCCATTAAATGGCATGAAAATTGTCTGATGATAAGATTTGTGCATGTAAACTGTGTTGTTTTAAAATGTTAGCAGTGTTTATATGTGCAATGCTTTAACTATTTTACTTTATCCAATTCAATATTTGACATATTACAATATATTACACTTAATAGCTATTTATTTTTCAAAAAAAATTAAAAACTTTTCAAAGATTTTGATTCAGAACAATTACTTTGCTATTTGAAAAGCAAATATCTAGAACTGAGTCTTGTATGAAATAAAACAAATATTGAAAGATCCTCATTGTCTTCATTGTGTGATTTTATTTATTTAGTGATGTGAAATCATCATGCCAAATTATATTTTCATATTTAACACATATCTTCATGTACATGTTATTTAAGTCAGTAGCAAAGTAAGACTTTCCAATGAGGAAAGTTTTTGGGCAAACTTAATAGCATCTTCAGTTAATAGGGAAGCCATACACTAAATTATGAAACCCTGTTGGCAGCTGATAGAGCGTCAGAAAGATAAGTCAGCAAGCTTTGGGAACCCTATCATTGTATTTTGTAAGTCATAGTTGTGGTTGACATATTAGTCATTTGTGGTTTGTTTAGTAAACCATGTTTCAACTGTGATTTAGTGAAATATAAAAAATGAATTTATTTGTGATAAATGTTCCTCTTTGGTCAGTAGTGCACAAAGTGGTTAGATCCATGCAAAATAAACTTGAGTTCACAAACATGCAAAGCCAAATCAATATAATCCACTTTATTGCTTAGCAAAATGTGTCAACCTAATGGTCCTAACCAATATATTTTCCATAGCCACCAATAAAGAAGAGCAGCAGATGAGGACTATTGTTTTCCTTTCCTTTGTTTCTCTGGAAACCATTATCTTTGAAGTAGATGAAAAATCAGCTAGGTAAGAGCCTAAGTTGTAAAGGCCCGGTCCCACTGGCTGATGGACGCAAAACGTATGCATAAAGGACACAGCGGACGAGCAAAATTTCAGGTGGCTTCCATTCCGGTTTTCATCTGCTTCAAAAATTGGTGAAAATTTGCATAAACAGAACGGAAAAGAACGGACGTGGTAGTATGTGTAGGGATGTTAAACAGATGTTCATCGGAAGCCTAGCAGATGGAAGCGGATGACACCTCCAAAGGGGTTCCGGGGAGAATTTCAAAGCGGACGCATAGCGGAAGGGCGGATGCAAGCGGATGATGCAGAATGCATCACGGACCCTATAGGAGCAAAGCGATGCCGCACGGATGTATATCGGATGCAAAGCATTCACTGCGCATGTGGGGGGATGATGAATTGCATCCGCTCCGCAGATATAAAAGGATGCAGCAGGCACACAGCATACAGGGGAAGACGTGCTGCCAGATACATCTTGCCAGACACCATGGTTCGTCAGTCAGGCAAGAGAGAAGTCCTGTGCCTACTTGTTCAAGCCCTGGCAAGGTGAAGAAGGGCAGAACCAGCATCCCACCTCCTGCACTGACTCTGAAGCTGCTGTGGTGGACCCCCCAAGGCCTCAAGCCCTCAAAGCCCTGCGTTGAAGGCCTGCTGCTCAAGCCCCTGAAGGCCCTGCTGCTCAGCTCTGAAGGCCCTGTTGAAGGCCCTGCAGGAGGGAAAGAGCAAGGAAAGAGAAGGGAGAGAGGAAACAGTACAACCGTTTCTGAGGAGCATGAGGATGAGGTGCTGGAATGGCTGAGAGAGAACGATACCTGTTGGAGAAGGCACGACTGCTATTGGACACCAGAGAAAGAAGCAAGCAGCTTGGAACGACAAGGCAGAGGCCTGGGGTACAACTGCAAAGTTCTCCTTGGATGGTGGAGCACCATGCCACACCTGGTATGACAAGCTACACCTCAGAAAATCCCGGCAGGCCGCTGTCAAGCTCACTGACCGGGAGAAGTACGTATGGCCAAGCTCCACTCAACTGTCATACAGTCCAAACTCCATTCTTCTCACGATCCATCCTCGGACCCCACAACAGCTCTTGGATGTCTCCTTCTCCTCCTTCTGTGTAAACTTGATACAGTCTGAACAGGTTTGGTTCTGATGATGAATGAGCGCAGCTATCATATGGAATGTTTCATCTCGCATGGTGGAGAACAATTGATGATGTGAAACCAAGACCAAGGGTGATGAGTCTTGTACATCACAGATGCTGGACTCATACTGAGATCCAGAGATTTTCCCCCTTTTTGTAGAAAATATCGTTGCTGCTAGGTTCCTACATACTCTAGACATACTCCAGGCATCCTAAATATATGAGATACATTCCCAGATACAAATGTTTTGTTCCGTTTTTAATACATAATATGAGATGCATATGCTTACATCCTTTCTATTTCCATGCTACAATGCTGTGTAGATGTTCCGTGTACCTTTTGTTCCTCCTCTTTCCATTTTCAGCTGCAGTGGATGTGAGTTGAGGGATGGCCAGAGGAGTCAGAGAGGATACAGCGGATGTTTAATGGATGATAACGGACATAGAACATTTGTTGCCTGTATATGTCGTGATGTTCATCGTACGCGCGAAAGTTTCATCCGTTCACAAAGTTTTGTGCAGCTCAAAACTTTTTGTTGTAGATGAAATCACAGTGGACGGATGCTCGACGGATAGAGTGTATGAAACACGTATGCAGTGGAGTACCACAAAACAGAATGCTGCATAGCGTTTTCCAATGGATGGCAAGCTTTTTTAATGTTTTACATCCTCTTTGCATCCATAAGTGCAGTGGGACCGAGCCTTAGTAACTTCCCTCCTGTCAAATATTTGTACATTACTACTAAACTGTTATTTTTAAGATAATTACAAAACTAATCAAATTCATATTAATGATCATAAATTTTTGCTCCCCAAATCCACCCAGTGTATTCTTCTGAATGTTGTTGCCCTTTGTATATTATTTAAACTTGGAACTTAACAGTAGTTCACAGTTATAAATAAAAAAAAAGAATACTGGGCTATGATGAAAGTACTGCAGGTTCAATTCCTGCCTGGTCATGTGTTACTTATGTAGATTAGTAGAAATGGAATCAAGAACACAGTTTGTAAAATATAATATTCAGTAATATTTATTACTTAATTCAGATATTAAAGTTTTATGTACTAATTCAATGAACCCACAAAAAGTGTTGCTTCTAAAATGCCTTACTTCTAAAAAAAACATTGCCTTTAAAGCAGAGAATCTGAACACAACTTCATCTTGTTTCAAGGCCAAAAGCCACTTAGCAAGCATCCTGATTCTTCATGCCTGATAGCTGGGTATATTTTCAAGGGGCAGCCCCCTCATCCCAGGATCCAGGCAGGTCATTCCAGGTTAGCCTGCTGCTCATTTATAAGGTCACTAATAAAGAGGAATCTTGTTGACAGATTTGGCATTAACCAGCAGCAATCAAAAAATGAAGGTCCCATTGATCTGCTGAGTAGGGTCCAGCATAGAGAACCAGACTGCATAACTGGTATTAAGCATTGGTGACATCTTCCCTGTTTGAGGCCTGCCCTCTGACTCCCATCAAAATGTCTCCTGGCCATCATGATGTGGATATGGCAACCCCACTGCCAGGATTCTGGCACTTACCCCAATTAAATCATGAGTCTTGAGCCAAATTTCCAAAACTAAACAGGATTTATTTGGGACTTAACATGTCAGCACTTCCTGGATGTAGCCAACTCTGAGACACATAATTCGCTGTCGCCCTTGACTCTGGTTTTCCCCCAACCCCTAGGTGTATCATAATTCATATTCTCCAGTGAGACACATCCATAGCCAAGAGTCATCAATCATGTTCTCCAGTTAGGTTTTTGTGCGGCAGAAACCAGTTACTATCTCTGAAAAACTATATATGGAATGCACTTTCGATTTCCAAGCTGCCACACTGTTCTTTCAAACTCCTCCCCCCTCCCTTTCTGTTGGCCATAGAAATTGGTCATAGAAATGACCATAGAAATGTTTTATGAGTTGACACCCTCCATCCATCCCTCAGAGATCATATCTCCTAGCCCTGGCCTAATGGTTCCCTACCTTGGGAGTACTCCATCAAACCACATGCACCCAGACACTTACAGTTAATCTAAGTGTAGTGGAGCTCTCTCCAGGCAGCTCCACTTCCGACACAGTAATAGCAATATCATTTAGACTTGTATACCACTTTATAATGCTTTACAATACTTTCTGACTGGTTTACAATGTCAGCATATAACCCCCAACAACCTGGATCCTCATTTTACCAACCTCAGAAGAATGGAAGGTTGAGCCGATCTTGAGCTGGTCTCCCGGCAGTATACAGAGTTAGCCTGCAATACAGTCCAACCATTATTCCACCACAACTCCAATAAGGGGATAAACTTCATTGTCCACAATATAGGGGACCTTTGGCTGCCAGTCCTTAACTGAAGCTGGCCAACTCCCATGTGGTCTTGGCACCACTCAGGTATCTGCTATCCAACTGCTCTTCATGACACTTGCAGCTATGAGAATTCACTCTGGCTGGCTAGTTTCCCCTTGAGTCAGTAGTGCAGCTGCTCCTCCTGCCAGTTGCCAGTTGCTCCCATTCTGGTCTTCTGGCCATCCTCTTATCTGAGCTGCTCCCCTCTGAGCTGTGCAAATCACTGTTGTATCTGGATATGGCTCAGCTGTTGTGATGGCTTCCTTGGATGCTGGCTCAGATGAGAAAGAGCCAGCTTCAGGGGGTAGTGTCAAGGAATTGGAGCCTCAGATGGTTTCAGTGGGAAAATTAGGGGAGCCAAGGTTGGAAAAAGCAGAGGAAGGCAATCAAGGTGAAATGGCTCAGGAGGCACTTAAGACAACCAGGTTAGAGCCACTGGACAATTGGTGAGCTGCACAGACTGGGAAGGAGATGCAGCTGCAACCGGTCAATGCTGACAAGGAGTTGCTTCCCACCTGATGCACAATGTGCAGGACAAGGCTACGACTTGTTCTGCCTTGTGCCCTTGGCATGGCTTTGTCTAGCCCAGTCATGACTTTTCATCTCACCCTACTGCAGGCCTGTCAAACTGGTGGCCTCCGGGCTGGATATGTCACACGCAGACCACACCCATCCCAGCTCCACATAGGCAAAAATCTTTGCGATAGGTCATGATCCATCCTGTGACGTGATTGAGTTTGACAGCCGTGCTCTACTGTCTTGCTTCCTCACTTCCTTGCCTTGCAACTTTGGTGCAGAAGGAACTGCAACTTGTCTTGCTTGGGTCTTGGCTGAGTGAATTTTGCTACGTGTGGGAAGTTTTTTATTCAAATATATTTTATTCTTTATACTGTTTCTATCTTTCCTTAAAATATTAACAGAGTCCACAATGGCCTGAGAATCAGTATCTCCACTAGATAATTTACAGTCAATCTGAAATTAAGTTAATCAACTAAAATTAACAAACCCCCAAATAAGTTACCCAGACCAAATTCACATATCAAAAGATAAAGTTTGCAAACACAGAGTTAATTAAATTAGGTCTCCCAGAGGAACTGCCTAATAATAATAATAATAATAATAATAATAATAATAATAATAATAATAATAATAATAATAATAATAATAATAATATATTTCACCCTGGACTTTTTTGGCTCTCACTATAAAAATCTGCTGCTGTACCTCATTTCTCTGGTGCCTAGTCCTAAAGGCAAACTGCTTTGCTTTTAGGAATAAATATTTCTTCCTTTGTCACAGCTGTCTGGATGACATTTTTATTTATTTTTGCACAGTCTTGGCTCACAGCGTGGAGTAAAATCTCAATTCCAAAGTTGTTGGAATACAAAACAGTTTTATTAAAGCATTTGCAAAGACTAGTAAATTTCCAAGCAAGCAAGCAAGATAAACCACACCCGGTTATACATCCCAGCATATTTTATACAGTTCTATCACTGGCTGCTTGTCCATCCTTCCCAGGCCCAGTTGATAAGCCCAGGTCAGTCACATGCTAACATTCCACCTATAATTTACTATTGTACCAAAAAATTCAAAATTGGTTAAGCACTTGTTGCTAAGCACCCAGCCCCTTCATTGCTCACCTCTCTGGTATTCCCTTATCTTGTTTTTCTATACAACGCAGTACCTGGTACATATCTCAAGCCAGAAGCTGTGTATGATCGGGCAAACATGGCTGTGCTCTAGATATGTAATAGTGTGACTATACTTTAGAATATTAACTGTAGGCAAATGAACAAAGAATAAACTTTATATTAATTGTATAATATGTCATTCAGAAGCTAGATGATATTCTACATTATGGAAAATTACAACTTAATATATTGTTTCACACAACAATCAGAAGAATTATTCTTCTGGCACAACAATGAGGACCAACTATAAGTCCCATCATTTAGCACTGTGGTAACTTTAAATGGTCATCGAACAAATGGTCACTGAACAAAGACTACCTGTATACCTGTATAGCAATTAAGGAGTTGGACTAATTCTGGCAATCCCTGTTAAATTTAATTGAAATCCACGAAGTAATCTTGAACCAGTCACTCTATCTGCCAATCCATGATTGATCTTATTATGGGGAACAGTAAAAAATAACTGTACTAACTGTAATAACTCTACCTAATCTGCTGTGCTGCCTCTAAGACAAATTTGCATTTCAGCCTCTTTAAATAACTTTCATTTATTTATTTATTTATTTATTTTGCCAAGCGATTATAAGATAACAGGTAGAAATATAAACATCGTTATGAATACATAAAATGGATACATATAAGAAAAATAAAAAGAAACAATAGGACAGGGACGGTAGGCATGTTGGTGTGCTTATTATGCACACCCCCTATAGACCTTTTAGGAAAGAGGTGAGGTTAATAGTAGACAGTCTAAAGTTAAAGTTTTTGGGATTTGGGGAAGAAACCACAGAGTCAGATAGAGTATTCCAGACACTGACCACTCTGTTGCTGAAGTCGTATTTCCTACAATCAAGTTTGGTGCAGTTAACCTTGAGTTTGTATCTATTGTGTGCTCTTGTATTGTTATGGTTGAAGCTGAAGTATTCATTGACAAGTAGGACATTGCAATATATAATTTTATGTTCTATACTTAGATCGGACCAAAGGCAGCATAGTTTTAGGTTTTTTAGGTCTAGAATTTCAAGTCTGGTGGCATAAGGTATTCTACAATGAGTAGAGGAGTGGAGAATTCTTCTTGTGAAATATTTCTGGACTTTCTCAATTGTATTAATATCAGATACCTAATGTGGGTTCCAGACTGATGAGCTGTATTCAAGTATTGGTCTAGCAAATGTTATGTACACTCTAGTTAATAGTGTGATATTAACAGAGAAAAAGCTATGCAGGATTAGGTTAACAACTCTTAATGCCTTTTTAGCTATGTAGTTACAGTGGGCTCTAGCACTTAGATCAGGGGTAGTCAACCTTTTTATACCTACCGCCCACTTTTGTATCTCAGTTAGTAGTACCGGTTCCACAGTAATGGTGATTTATAAAGTAGGGGAGTAACTTTACTTTATAAAATTTATAAAGCAGAGTTACAGCAAGTTAAAGCATATCATAATAATTACTTACCAAATATTTATTTCGGACTTTCGCTAAGTTTGGCAGAATAAATCTTTATAAAACAACTTACTGTAGTTATCTTTTTATTTATAGTTTGCATACATAAAAACATAAAGACTGATGAAATTACATTTAATTAATTAAATTATTAATGAGATCCCTGAGGCTGATGCCGCAAAACTAAATACTGGATATCTGGCTCAATTTTTGTAAGGAACAAACGAAGGTCTCCTTTTTCGGAAATATTCAGGCGGTTTCTTTCTTTGGTCATAATATGATTAACAGCACTGAAGTCTGATTCCACAAGATACGAGGTAGGGAAAGGTATCAATAAACTGAATATAATTTTCCACATATTTGGATATAAGACAGGCAGTTTTTATTTTGCCATAGGTTTTCATATCCACCATTATCGAATTTATGTTTACTTTCTTCATAATATCTAATTTCTAATATTTGTGTTATTTCAATTATTATTGAAATAATCTCTTCAATATTTGTGGTAAAAGGATTTTTCATCCAGTCATATACCTTCAATTTCAAAATATCTTCAAATCATTTTTCCATTTCCAATTTAAGTTCATTGAGGTGGCTACTGAATCTGTCAATATCCTCTGGAGTTACATCAGCTTTTATAGATAATAATTCAGGAAACTGATGAAATTCTCTCTTCAATAGATTATAACGAAGTAGTTCAAGTTTGTCAATAAACAATGACACAAAACTTTGGCAACCTATAAGAGTTTTATTCACTCCTTGAAGCTGCAAATTGACATCATTAAATCTCTTGAAAATATCTGCCAAATAAAAGGCATCATTCTTTACTGTTTTTAACTGTTGACACAGATTGGTTTCATTATTACTTCCAAAAAACTGTATGATACCATCATATAATGCTACAAAACGAGCCAAAGATGTACCCTTTGACAGCCACCGAACTTCTGTGTGCAAAAGTAACAATAAAATCTTCATTATTGTCCTGGCAAAGCTGTCAAAACATTCTATCATTTTTTGCATTTGATTTGAACTTGTTTATGGCTCAAATTATTATAGTTAATGATGAATGGAGACTTGTACTTCGATGTTTTCCTATAAGATGTTGTCTGTGCACCACACCATGAATACATAAAACATTTGGCACTTCTTCCTTCAAATAAGCAACAAATCCACGATAGTGACCTACCATTGATGGTGCTCCATCAGTAGTGCATGCAACAATATTATTCAAAGGAATATTATTTTTGTAAAGTATGATTTCACAGTATTAAATATAGATAATCCTCTTGTATTGTAATCCTCTTGTACAATCCCATTGTAATAAGATTTATTGCGAATAGCATTTCTTCTCATAAAGTATTGTTTTCATCAAAATAACATACACATGCCATCAATAAAGCATTATTATCTGCAATGGTAGACTCATCCAATTGCATGGAAAATGAAGAGTTTTGGAGAATACTTATCAGGTTTTTTTCAACATTAACTGCCATTTCTTCAATTGTCGTTTTTCTGTGCTATTGCTTAGGGGCAACATTTTTAAAATTTCAGGTACATCCTGATGCATTACTGTTGAGATAAATTCTTTTATAGAGGTATTACTACAGTTTCTCCAATATTATAGCTTTTACCACTTTTTGCAATTAATTGTGAAATGAAATAAATGGCAATTAATCCATCTTCGTTTGCTGCATGTTGTTTCTTAAATGATGCAACAATTGTTGAACAATTTTGAAATTTGTTTATATATTTCCTGAAAATATTCAATGGGCTTCTCTGTATCATTTGGATGCTTTGTAGAAAGATGTTCTCACAATCAACTTGCCTTCATTGCCTCACTGGATAATGTTTTATGACACAATAAACATATTGGATGTTGTTTATTTACAACAGATTCTATGAAACCTATCTTCAGATACTCTGTCAAATAGCCACGAGCGTACTTCTTTTTTTGAGACATGGGCCCACAATATTTCACAATATTTTGTTTGAAGCTGTAGGCACGTACTCATTCTCACAAATCTAACTGCGTACTGACAGTGCGACCGCAAACAAAAGAGCCTGCGCAATGTATCGTCGTCTGTGCATGCTTCTCACGCATTGTGGATTGGGTTGGGGGGGAGATGTGCAAGCTATTCTGGGACGAGGCACTTTTGTTTGCGGTCACGCTATAGCTCCATTTAGTTTCACTTACGTAACGTGAACTAAACTTATGCGTGAGCGATACAAATAGTATATTTTCAGAAATTTAAATTGTCATGGGGAATTTTATGAAAACCTAATGAAAATGTTTTTAAATAATGCTATGAAATTTTTTTTAAAAGTCAATTAAATTAAAAAAAAGGAAAGTGCTTCAGTATCGGACATAATCCCTACCACCCACCATGAAAGCTGGAATGCCCACTGGTGGGCAGTAGGGACCAGGTTGACTGTCACTGGTGTAAGCTTACACAGTACTCACAATATCAGATATGCCCTTCCAAATCTGAATACACAGTTGGTTTTAGCTCTATGTGTCTATGCTGCTCTGAATGAATAAAAACATGCTCAGCCACTTTGGATACAGGGGCTCTTATTTTAACTTTCACCTAGCCTCAGTCATCTTGGATATAGGTCCATGAAGTTGTGGATATATTTTCTGGACTTCTCTAAGGCAGAAGAAGAATGCTGCTTTGGGTTGATTAACTGGTTACTGACTGTCAATAACTCTAGAAATCATTAGATGTGGCATCTACCAGGACTATCTCCAAGAAGAGAGCAGAATACATGACATTATGGTAATTCTGGCATAATTATGGTAATTATGGTACTTCTTGGGCTTGGTTTCAACAGTATTTATGTGCTGGCTTTTCTGTAATCTCTGCCTAAGGAATGAGAAAAAGTTTGTGTCTTGGGGTATTTTGAAATTTAACAGAAAGAAAACGTTAATGATCTTCTTGGA
The DNA here is from genome assembly GCA_004320025.1 of Laticauda laticaudata. Taxonomy (NCBI): domain Eukaryota; kingdom Metazoa; phylum Chordata; class Lepidosauria; order Squamata; family Elapidae; genus Laticauda; species Laticauda laticaudata. The sequence continues at coordinate 30,242 of BHFT01018095.1, read as the reverse complement.
TACCTTTATGAAATAGGCGATATCTGTTCAGCTCATTGTGGGAGTTTTAAAGTTGCAAAAAAAAAACCACAAGTCCTTGTGATTTCTGATGTGACTTGCAATATTATTGCTCGCTGGAAATAATTCTGGCAGCTGCAAACCACAGTTCTAACTTCTTGAATTACACCTGTACCTAAATACACAAACCGATATTTAAATGATACATTTAACAAGGGACAATGTGGAAAGCCTTTTTCTTCTATCTCTCAGCAGACCCTTTTTGTACCTAAATTATCCTCCTTCCCATGAAAATCTGTGAAGGAAAAGCTATATAACAACAACCCTTCACAAGCTTTGTGAAAGATCCAGTGATGAAGCACCCACAACTTCTGGTGACAGTTGTTCCATTGATTAATTGTTCTGTCAGGAAATTTCTCCTTAGTTCTAGGTTATTAAGTTAGTAACACGATTGCTAATTGAATATGGCTTCCCCGTTGACTTTGCTTGTTGGAAGATCACATGACACTGCCCGGGACACTGCCACCATCATAAATATAAGTCAGTTGCCAAGCATTTGAATGTCAATCATGTGATCATGAGGATGTGGCAATGATCGTAAGAATGAAAAACAGCCATTAGGCATTTCTTTTCAATGCCATGGTAACTTTGAATGGTCACTAAATGAACTTTAATTAAGTTGAGGACTACCTGTGTACTTTCTATGTCAGTCTGCACCAGTGGTGGGATTCAATTTTTTTTTACTACTGGTTCTGTGGACGTGGTTGATGGGCGTGGCAGGGGAAGGATACTGCAAAATCCCCATTCCCTCCCTACCCCACTAACCTGCTTTCCAGCTCCGTTCTCCTGTGCAGGGCAACCAAAGAAGACCCAGACAATCAGCTGGGACTCAGGAGGCAGAGAATAGAGTGGGGTGAGGCCAGTCAGAGGGGGCATTTGCCAGTTTTCCAAACTACTCAAAATATCTGCTACCAGTTCTCCAGAACTGGTCATAACCTGCTGAATACCACTTCTGGTCTGCATCCATCCAGGATGCGACACAATATATAAGGTCTTGTGTTTGGCAGAGTGCGTTGGCTAGTATTAAGTGCGCATATTCAGAGCAGACCGGGAGGGAGAGTTGGATGGAGAGAAGATAAATGAATGCTTGACCTGAGTGCTTTGAGATTCCAGCCTGTTGGTGACTTTTGTAGCTGACTTTTGGGCTAGTTTGAGCAATAAGGACAACACCAAGGCCAGTAGAGCTGAACATTTATGTCTTATATTGGTAGGAGTATGTTCCTACCGTCATGCACTCACTTTCAAGTTACTTCGTTTCTTCTACTCCCCAAATCCTGTGGCTAGGATTCCATGTTGATTATCATAAAGTTAACTGAGATGCAACAAAATTTAAGGAAGTGCACAAAGTTGTTTCTTAGTCAGCCTGGGCTATCAAGAGAGATGGAACAACTGAATACTCATAGCGTTCTGGTGACTGGTTCCAATTGGGGACTTGGCTTGGGATTCATCAGGCAGCTGGTGGTGAAGATAAACCCCCCAAAATAGATCTTTGTCACTTGCCGGGACCCGGCTGGACCCTGTGCTCAGGTAAGTCATAGAGTGGAGTCTGTTACAAGATAGCAGTTCACTCACCATCTCAAATAATTGTGCTTATAGAGGTGCAGATGACAGACTCAAGAATTCCTCTATAGAACTGTTCGTCAACTCAGAAAACTCAAACTGCCAAGGAGCTGCTGATCCAGTTCTACAGAGGAATTATTGAGTCTGTCATCTGCACCTCTATCACTGTTTGGTTTGGTTCTGCAACCCAACAGAGGATAATTAGGACTGCAGAAAAAAGCAATTACTATCAACCTGCCTTCCACTGAGGACCTGTATACTGCACAAGTCAAAAAGAGGGTGGTGAAAATATTTATAGACCCCTCACATCCCGGACATAAACTGTTTCAAAATGACCTATAGAGCCCTGCACACCATAACAACTAGAGACAAGGACAGTTTTTTCCGAAAAGCCATCACTCTGCTGAACAAATAATTCCCACAACACTGTTCAACTATTACAAAGTCTGCACTACTATTACTATTAATCTTCTCATCACTCCTTATCACCCATCCCCTCCCACTTGTATGACTGTAACTTTGTTGCTTGTATCCTAACAATTCATATTGACTGTTTCCTAGTATGATTTGATTGCCCTATGACTATTATTAAGTGTTGTACCTGATGATTCTTGACTCTTGACGAATGTATCTTTTCTTTTATGTACACTGAGAGTATTTGCACCAAGACAAATTCCTTGTGTGTCCAATCACACTTGGCCAGTGAAGAATTCTATTCTATTAATATTGAAATCGGTGGCCAGCAGCTGAGTACCTTAAGCTCTGTGTGGAAAGAACAAATATATGTTTTCCTTTAAGAGGGCAATCCAATTATCTCCTAGCTTACGGGTAAAACTGTAGCCCTTTTATGACAAGCATGGCTGGTTCAGCAATTCTGGGAGTTGAAGTCCACAAGTCATAAAAGGGCCACAGTTTCCCACCTCTGTCCTAGCTGGTTATGGTGCAGGCATGATTGACTTAGACAAGATGGAGGTTAAGAAACACGAGTTTGTTAAATGAAGGCTGCTTTACATTTTTTTAAAAAAATTAATGATGCTTTTCTTTGCAGAATAGAATTAACCTGAGACTTTTTGTTGTTTATGCAGGGCCCTTTTCTAAAGTTGTATTGATCCTATGCTTTCAGTCCTAAGCGAGAACGGCACCCATCTGAAATTTCATTCTCCTATTTTTTCTTTTTATCCCTTTTCCAACAAGCCATTTGCAGAATGTGTTTCTATAGCAGGGGTCCCCAAGCTTGACAACTTTAAGACTTGTGGACTTCAACTCCCAGAATTCCTCCTCCAGTCACATTAGCTCAGGAATCCTGGGAGTTGAAGTCCACAAATCTTAAAGTTGCCAAGTTTGAAACCTCTGTTCTCTAGCCTAAGGAACTCTTTTAAGGGCCATCTTCAGCGAGGGGTCGCCAACCTTTTGGACTTCAGGGACCACCAAACTTATAATTTTAAATCCCGCAGATCACTAATATGAATTTTGACTGATGGTGGGTTGCTGACATTTTCCCAGGGTCCCTGCAGAAAGCAGCAGAGACCCTGGGAAAATCCCCCCAAAAAAATCTGCAGGAAAATTCCCCATCCCATTTTCCTACTGATCAATCATTCTTTATTTGGGATCGCAGGTTACCATCTCCAGCTCCATTCTCAGGGGGAATGAGAGAGAGAGAGAGAGAGACTTTTGGCTTCATGCAAGGAAAGCAGCAGAAGCAGCAGAAGTCTTTCTTTCTCTCCCCCAAACTCTGCCAGAAATGAGTCTTTGTGAGACTTGTCATGCCAGTGAAGCATCTTGGAGCAGGATGCCTTTCAGGGTCCCAAGGACTCATTTCTGGCAGAGTTTGGTAGAGAGAAAGAAAGACTTTTGCTACTTTCCTTGCATGCAGCCAAAAGCAGAAGAAGAAAGAAGCAGAAAGACCTACAGAACCAATGTGATTGGACCCATGATAGTTATCCAGGTAAGGGAACTTCATGGCCTTTCCCCTTGGAGTTGAAAGAATGTTTAGGCAGCATTCCATACAACAATTTTTGGCTTGTCTGCATGTTTTTTTCCTGGTCAAAAGCACTCCAGGCTGATCAGCTGGATTTTCTCCAGAGAACTCCCTGAGGTTCTTTTGTCCACACCCTCCCTCTTTGCCCAAACAAATCCACTCACAGATTTATGGTTTTAAGAATGCATCCTGACCTCTTTGAACTCTTTCAGAACGGGATAACCTGACAAAATAATCTCCAACGTGCATAATTTGCCTCTTCCAGTTATAGTTCCACCCAGGGGTGGGATTCAAATTTATTAACAAACAGTTCTGTGAGTGTGGCCTAATTTGTGGGTGGGGCTTGGTGGTCATGTGACTGGGTGGACATGGCTTGTATGTAAATATTATAAATAATTTTGTAAATTTTGATTTTTTTATTAAAAAAGAGCAACTTTTACCCAAAAGTAGGCAAAGCAGGAAGGCAGACTGAATTGCTCACAGAATCACAAATTCACTTAGAGATCTATCTATCTGCAATCGGCTATCTGAATCTGTCACATAAAATTTGCTCGCAAGCAAACTCAAAAATTAACTTACAATACACCGTATATGTAAATCTGCGGTTTTTATTAAAAAAGAGCAACTTTTACTTCAAAGCAAGTAAAGCAGGTAGGCAGATTGAGTTGCTTTTTTAAAATAAAAAAAATCAATATTTACATACATAGTGTGCTGTGAGTTAATTTTGTGAGTTTGCTTGCTAGCAAATTTTATGTGACAGACTGAGCTAGCCAATGACAGATAGATCTCTGAATGAATGTGATTCTTTGAGCAACTCAATCTGCCTGCCTGCTTTGCCCGATTTTGGGTAAAAGTTGCTTTTTTTAAAAAAAAATCAATATTTATATAAATATTTATAATATTTACAAACAAACCATGCCCAGCCAGTCACATGACCATCAAGCCACACCCACAAATTAGGCCATGCCCACAGAACTGGTTAGAACTGGTCCCTGGGATTTAAAATTATTAGTTTGGTGGTCCCTGAGGTCCAAAAGATTGGCGACCCTTGTTCTATAGAACCAGTCTGAACTGGTAGCATCCCATCCCTGGTTCCACCTAAAGTCAAACTTGGAAACACCAGAGCTTTCTAAGACCACACCCAGCAGATTTATATGCCAAATTGTTGTTGTGTAAAATTACAGCTGAACGAGATGGTGATTTCTTGGAAGAAGAGCAGTTCTTTTTAGAAACCTTGAAGAGAAGTTTCTATACAAGTTCCTTCCAATCAGCACGAGAGAGGGTCACTCCTAAAGATAGCTGTGCCAAGATTCACATTTCCCCCAAATTAAAAAAAAAGATGTTAACAAGAAAAAAGAAAAAAAAAGAATGGGATATCAAGACCTGAACAAAAAAAATTGCCCCACTAGCCACACAGAATATGATAAGACTATGAACATCAATATATTATGGATGAAAATTGTGTTGATTTGAACAGGGATGTGTTAAATGGGTTCCATCTGATTAGACTACAGTAGAATCCTGATACTTCCTGATAAAGAATGGTAAAAAATAATATAAAAAATCCAGTGACAGAGATAAGGAGATCCTGTGAATATTTTCTAAGATGTCAAGATAAAAGGGAAATATTTGAACATTTCTATCAAGAGCCATGGCCTGTAGACAAAGATAAGAACTTCTAATATTTTCACTGCCTGCCTCCCGGCTTTCTTCCTGCCAAGGAGCAGTTGGTCAATGGGGATGTTGTGGCCTGTTGGCTGCCAGCCCCTCCAGCACATGAATCGGAGGAGGAGGAGGAGGTGTGGGAGTCAAAATCTCTTCCTCAGGAAGAGGAAATGGAGCTGGCAGAGAGAGGGGGGGGAGGAAGAGAAGGAGGGAGAAAGAGGGAGGGAAAGAGATGGAGATGGAGCTGGGCTATCTGTCAGCCCTCAGATGGAGAATCAACAGTCCCCAGGTCTGAAAGTGGATGATGAGGAAGAGGAGGAACAGCTGGGTACAGTGCCTGACACGCGGCTGCACAGAATGCAGAGGAGAGGAGAGCAGTGGAAATCTATGGGTTGGTCCTTGGGACGGAAGAGCCACCACTGCTAGCAAAGCCCCATCCTTGCTTTGGGGACAAAAGGCAAGGCACGGAGATGAATAGATGTGACAAACTTCATATTCTGGATGGACGGGCTTGTTAGCCTGAGAGAGAAACCTTTTGGCAGGGCTGCCAGCATTTCTAATAAAGGAATCTTTTGAATTCACATCAGAAGGTTTGTCATGTTTTGAGAGCTGGGTCAGAACAGGGGATAACTCTTCAAATTCTATTAGAGACAGACAGGCATTTGGGCACAAGAGTGCCTTCAGATGTGCTATCAAGCATGACTTTTGGCATAGCCATGAGCTTTCCTGCAAAATACATGTCTTCATATAAGAGCAGAGAACAATTGAGGTTTTGAATATTTGAACATCAACAGTAGGATTGGAGAGGGGAAGAAGTGCAAACATATCTGAAAAACAGATTAGGAGAAGATGAAAGCTGATCCTTTCCAACACAACACATGAATGTTGAAGAACCTTGGGAGGCCAAAAAATGGGCTGTCTGGAAATACCAGAAGTGCCAAAATGGGCCTGTTTTCAGCCTCCCGAGGCTCCAGAGACTTCCCTCAAGGAGGGCGAAAATGGCCTCCCCCAGGCTACATAGGCCCTCAGGAAGTTGAAAATGGGCACTTCCAGTATTTTTGGAAGGCCCGTTTTCAGCCTCCTGCAGCTCCAGAGACTTCCCTTGAGCTACCAGGAGCGTGAAAATGGCCTCCCCTGGGCTCCAGAGGCTCTCCGGAGGCTGAAAACGGGCATTTCCAGTATTTCCGGAAGGGCCATTTTTCGGCCTCCCGAGGCTGCAGAGGCTTCCTTCGAGCCTCCGGGAAGGTGAAAACAGCCTCAAAGGGGCTGAAAATCAGCTGGGAGGGGTGAGCATGTGCAGTCTAGGTTAGGGGATGGGGAAGTTGTACGCGCATGTGCAGGGGGATGGGGAGCATTGCATTGTGGGTGCCTGCATGCACGCACACTATCGCGTGCACACTTTCAGCACACCACAACAAAAAGGTTTGCCATCACTATTCTAGGACAATTTTCTCCCCAGATCTCTGGAATCTAAAGCAGAGTTCCCCAACTGGCCAGCGGGGTGGGGGGCAGGAAGAGGCAATGGCTTGCGTGAGCGGTGGCCCAGTGTGCATGTGGGGGCAGCTCCATTCATGTGAGCAGCAGGCACATGTGCACACCACTCATACAAATGGAACTTGTGCATACATTTTACACTTCCAATACGTTCTTTCCTTTTTTAAAAATCAGGTTATGTGGCGTGAAATAAAAGAGAATTGGTCAAAACTGTCTTTTTTGTTCATGATAGGTCAATTCATTTGGAGCCAAAGGAAAAAGCAGCAAGTGGGGGCCTTAAAGTTTGGGATACTCTTCAACAGGGGTTCCTAACTCCCGGTCTGTGGAATGGCATTGGGCTGCAGCATGACAGAAACAGGGCCATGCAAACAAGCGACTCCCCATCCATGGGATGCAGGCAGCATGTGAAACAGGTGGTATTCAGCAGGTTCTGACTAGTTCTGGAGAACCAGTAGCAGAAATTTTGAGTAGTTCGGATAACCAGTAAATACCACCTCTGACTGGCCCTGCCCCCATCTATTCTCTGCCTCCCATTGAGTCCCAGCTGATCGGATGGGTCTCCTTTGGTTGCCCTGCACAGGAGAACAGGGCTGGAAAGCAGGTTAGTGGGGTGGGGAGGGAATGGGATTTTGCAGTATCCTTCCCCTGTCATGCCCACCAAGCCATGCCTATCAAGCCACATTTTGCCCACCAAGCCACGCCCACAGAACTGGGAGTAAAAAAAATTGAATCCCACCACTGATGCGAAACCACACCCCTTCTGGTCCATGAGAAAAAACTCTCTCCATGGCACTGGTCCCTGGTGCCCCCAAAAGTTGGGGCCCGCTGCTCTACGATAGTTTCATTTAAGGGTTGCCATGAAAGATTCAGACTGAAAACCGATGAGCTACTGAGTTCTGAGGAATCAAATACTTTTCTTCATTTTCTCAATCCATTGCATAAATCAAAGGAAACAATAAAGTGTTGTCTTCTTGAATGATGAAGCAAGCTGCCGTAAGTGCATGCAGAGTGATTCTTGCTTCACCTCTTCTAGAAGCTCCAAGTATGGAAGATCAACAAAATGTACACATTGTTTAGTTCTTTCTTTACCTATTTAGTTAGAAGTGTAGTTTTAGATGTTGAAAGTGTAGCTTTAGGCTGCCCAAATTGTTGCATCAAAATCACAACAGTTTTTTTTTTTTTTTTTNTTTTTTTTTTTTTGGCTGCAAGGTGAACTTTGAAAGTGCACAGTGACCTGGAGAGATATCACTTAGTAAAGGTTACAACGACCTTTGGAAGAGAAAATCATCCAAGAACATCATTATTGTTTTGTTTCATGATGTTTCAAACAACATCCCTTAAGGCAGGAATTCTACAAAAGTCATCAAAAAAATACCGCTGGAACCAATTCTGAAAATTGCCAGAATCACAGAACCGATAGTAAAAAAATTTGAATCGCACCACTGTTGTGAAAGCAAGTTGTTCCTTTGTTTGATTGTTCTCACTGTCAGAAAATTTCTCCTTAATTCTAGGTTGAATCTCTCCTTAACCAGTTTCCATCCATTATTCCTTGTCTGGCCTTCAGGTACTTTGGAAAAAGCCCTACTCTCTGTGGTAGCCCCTCAAATATCAAATATTGGAAGACTGCTATCATGTCTCCCCTGGTCCTTCTCTTCACCAGACTAGCCAAGCCCAGTTCCTGCAACCGTTCATCGTACGTTTCAGCCTTGAGTCCCCTAATCATCCTGGTTGCTCTTTGCACTCCTTCTAGAGTCTCAGCATCTTTTTTATAGGGTGGAGACCAAAACTGGGTGCAGTATTCTAGGTGTGGTCTTACTAAGGCTTTTGGGATTAGTACCTCACTTGATCTCGATTGTATCTCTCTGTTAATGTGATTTAGGACTGCATTGGCTGTTTTGGCTGCTGCTACACACTGTTGGCTCATATTTAATTCAATTATTTGAATTGATTGAATTAATTTACTTTGGAGGATAGAAGATAATCTCAATCTTATCTATGCATTAAGAGCAGGCATAGACACATAGTTCTCAAACCAAGTATGTATTCAGATTTGGAAGGGCATACCTTACATTGTGAGTATTACAGAAGCTTACATCAGGAGTTTATGAAAACTCAGAAGCCACTGATCTTGTTCTTCACTGTGTCTGATACTTTTCTTTATGAAAGAGGGGAAAAAAGTATCTCTGTGCAACTTCATAGTATCTCATAGTAACTGCATAAATATAAATGAATAACAAATACACATGTACGTGTGATTACATCGGTAAAGTATGTAAAACAGTAAGTATCTGTTATTTAGTCATTGTCCTCATGTACATAGCACAATTTTGTCATGCCTTGGAATCTGATTCAGAAGGGGAGGCCAAGCAGCTGACAGGGAGTGGGAGTGTGGCTCTGTTGACTGTGGAAGACACTGGAGAAGGGCAAAGTCTGGCTGGGCAGAGCAGGGGAGAGGTAGATCAAGGGAGAGGGGATTTGGAGGAAGACCCAGGCCCACCCCCTCTTCATCCTAGGGCATGCAGAGAGGAACGGAGAAGGGAGCAATGTGAGTTGTGTGGCTTACAGGCAAGGAAAGGGCCCTGATTCCCTTCATTAGCTGCAGCCGGGAACAAGGTGTTTAAAAAAGGAAATTGTGCACAGCAAACTGTTGAGAGCAAATTGTGAATTATCTGGTATTGTTGAGGCTTATCAGGGTTCCTGGCATCTTCCCAACTGTGTGTGTTTTGCTGGCCTTTCAAGTCTGCAATTCCTTCTCCTGCCCTGTCAAGTTAATTACTGCAGCATGGTTTGTTGGATTTTTATTTACAGTTTGTATGTACTTTGTTTTCGGACTGAATTTCCTCCACTTAAAGACTGTTCTTGGGAGAGTTTTTTCTCCAGCCGAAAGTAACCTGGACATTGGGGTCAAAAGGGTCACTTCTTACTTATGTGACTGTGTTCCTTTGCACCATGCCCCATTGGGTCATTACAGGTTTTCATTAAGTCATAGTTGCTCTTAAGCTGAAGTGCTTTTGGAGAAGAAAAAAGAATCAATTAGGTAAAACTGCCTATTAAGAGTACTAGGTGATTATTGTGTAGAAGAAAAATGTTTATACAGCCAATTGTTAAGGCTACATTGAACATCTATTAAATGTGCGGCAGATTCAAAACTAATACAAACATAGTGTTGTATCTAGAATTAAAATTCTAACCACAAATTGAAAATCTAAGGTAACATCAACTTGGTTTCAGAAAAGAAAATCCTGTTTATTAACATCTGAGATGACCACCAGAACAATTCTTACATTGTCACCACTGTTGACCCAATTGGTCCAATTTTAGGGAATTTTCCACCGCATATTAAAAGAACCTCTTGGGGTTTACAGAATCACCTGACTATTTTGTGGTTGAGTGTGTCCTCCAAACACACTCCTCCTGTTTCAACCTGAGTTCTAGAATTCTAGGTCACTCTAGTTTTCCAGAATGTTCCATTTCTAATCTAATGTTTCCCATTAGTTTTCCTGCTGTATAAAATTTAGGTTTTTTTTCTTTTCACCAATTTGCTTACCTTCCCACATCAGTCTGCACCCATCCAGGAGGCAACACAATATATAAAGTCTCATGTTGGGCAGAATGCATTGGCTGGCATTAAGTGAGCATATTCAGAGCAGACTGGGAAGGAGAGATTGGTGGAGAAGATAAGTAAATGCTTGATCTGAGTGCTTTGAGATTCCAGCCAGTTTAAAGGTGGCTTTTGTAGCTGAGAAATAAGCTGAACATTAAGGCCATTAAAGTAGAATATTCATGTCATACTGGTAGGAATGCGCTTCTATGTCTCTCAATCTCTTCCAAGTTATTTCACTTCCTCTCAATCTGTTGGTTGCGATTCCATGTTGATTACCAGAAAGTGGAAAATATCTATTCAAAACTTCACTAGATCTATTCAACGAATGTTCTAATCCTTATTTGGAGAAAGCTGTTCTGTTGGGAAATCTCATGACTCACCCAAACCTCCTGCTTGGTAGCACACCTAGAGGTACTCCAACACGTCCAAATACTTGCCTCTAAATGATCTGGAATCTGAAGAGACATCAACCAACTGCCTCTTAACAGTTTGGAAGGAATGAAACAATGGAAGGGAACCAACTAATATATTACATTTTCTTAAGTTGTAGCCAGTGAATATTGAAATAAACTTTTCAAAATTAATGTTAACCAGTTATGGTAGGAAGGTAATTGTAAAAATTTCATATTAATGAAAGCAATAAAATTGATTCCTTCTTTATTCCTAGGCTCATCTGTACCTGAATGCAGCAGTTAGCCATCACCACCAGTTAGATCCAGTTGCCATCTAAAGAGGCTCTATAAATAATACAACATCTTAATCCGTAAAGCGTAACTATTAAGATTTTCAGGCTAGACCTGTCTTGGGTTGGCTGGATTTGCTAGGTTGTTTGAAGACAAAGGAGATATTCTTTGAATAAAAGAACATTTACGTAGAAAATAACAGAGGAGAAGCAGCTGATCAGAGAGCAAAATCCCTGCAAAAAAGAATCAATCAAATATTGTAGGTGTTTGCCAAATCCCTCCTTTTATATTTTCTTCAGAAGTTATATTTCCTTCCCAACAGGAGCCAAGCACCTTGCATAATTGGCTGGATGGACTGGGAACAAGCTGAACTGTAACAAGATCGAAGGAAGTGTGCAAAAGTTTATTTTTTGGCCTTGGGTGTCAAGAGAAATGGAACAACTGAATCCATGTAGTGTTCTGGTGACCGGCTCCAATCGTGGACTTGGCTTGCAGCTGATCCGGCATCTGACAGGCAAGAGCAACCCCCCAAAATGGATCTTTGCCACTTGCCGGGATCCGGCTGGACCCCATGCTCAGGTGAGACCTGTGGTGCCTTCAGTCCTGGATGAGAAGAACAAAGATTTTTTTTCTTTAATAGACATTTGTTTGTCTCCTAGGTGGTAATAATGCTGGCATGGCTGAGTTAGGCATGATGGAGATAAAGAAAACACAAGAGTTTGTTAAATGAAGACTGGTTATATTTAAAATGTCACTTTTAAAATATGTTTAAATAGCGGTGAGCTTAATTTCTCCAATCAATTGGTTAGTAGATCCTGACTAAGGTTGTATATTTATAAGTTAAATATTGCAGATATGATGAGTAGTACAGAATTTATAACAAAAGAAGGGATTTTAAGAAGGTAGAGATTGACACAAAATAGTATATGGGAATATTGAAGGATTAAAATTAAGATTGATAAAATGTATTAATACAAAATTATATAAGAAAGTCAACAATATTCATGTAAAATTATTGTCATATTTGTTTTTAAAATGTAAAACACTCTGGGACCACACTGTTCACACAATGAGTTGTTTGTTACAATTAAAAATAATAAAAAATGTATTTAAAAAATCTTGGAATATGAAGTATCCAGTTAAGTAATCACTTTGTCGAAGGATTAGAAATGGTTGAAACCAGCTATCTTTTCAACGAGAGTAGCTGGTTTCAACCATTTCTAATCCTTTGACAAAGTGATTACTTAACTGGATACTTCATATTCCAAGACTTTTTTAATACATTTTTTATTATTTTTAATTGTTACAAACAACTCATTGTGTGAACAGTATGGTCCCAGAGTGTTTTACATTTTAAAAACAAATATGACAATAATTTTACATGAATATTGTTGACTTTCTTATATAATTGATGTATTGAACCAGTTGAGAGTAAATTACAAATTAATAACAACAAAATGGGGAATTTTACAATTTTCTCACTGCACTAAATTTGCAGGTTTTCTTTCTTTTAGGATCTGAAGGATTTGGCTGCTAAAAACCTGCAAATTGTCATCATCACACTAGGTATGTGTCCTGGAAATTTCTTTGGTCCTTCTTTAGGGGGAGGGAAAATGCTGAAATTCAGCACCAGAGTAGATCATGCCAATTCCATCAAGCATCAATTCCATACAGTTTGTCAGAACTGACAAACCTGGCCTTTCGTTACAATTGATAGTTTAGGCAGAATTACACAAATGGATTCCAGGAACAGTTGGATTTGCTACCCAACCAAGAAACAAATCTTCTGATACTAGGCAGATGCATTGGAAGGTTAATATCCAAGCAGTGATGTCTAGAAGGTATGATGAGTAGTTCTCCCCTCTCATCCCACTCCCCGCCCCATAGTTCACGGCAGACTGACAGTTAGAGAATGCAAACCTCAAGCGCATATGGTGGCAGTTTTGACAATGAACTTCATTTGTGGATCACCTTTTTCATATAAGGTCCTTCTTGGGTCATTAGTCAGGGGATCTGGCCTCCTTGTCTTCTGCTGATCTTTCTTCTTCATTGTCTTTTGATTGTTCAAAGCTTTAATATCTTCCCCCAAGTCATTCCCCTTTGTGTTATGTGTCTTACATGTTTAACTTCATTATTTGTGTGCATCCAGTGAGCAGTGGTTTAACCACATCTGGCACTTAAAGACATATATTTCTTGAAGTTCAGACAATGAACTCTCAACAATTTTCTCCACCAATAGCTTTGATTTTACTTTGTTCAGCCATCTGACTGTCCACAGTCCGCATGATTCACAGTCATGCAAATTTATTGAAAAGACAGTCTTCTTATTGTTGTTGGTGTTTGTGAGTATAATGGTTTTCCATGTTAATATTTGCCAACGTCCATCATAGTCTTTCCCAAGGGAGCAGACACATCTTTACAGTTATGGCTACAATCAGAATCTCTGGATTCTTGTGTCCAAGAAAATAAATATCATTGCCTCTTGAAATGATCTTCAATATTTAGCAGGAACCAGATATTAATTGTGTTCAAGAAGGAATTCCTAACTTCCAAACATCAGCATATATGTCTAAGATGACTGAGATCTCTTTGAGCAATTTTAATTCCATTCCTCTTGCGTCTATTTAACATTTACCATGACATGTTTTCATTTACAATACAACATACCCTCATAGTAGTTCATTCACTGTAGCAGTCCATCTAATCCCTCTGTGGCTTGACAGTGAGATTGGCAGCATATAAATTTAATAAATAAATAAACAAACCTGAACAGCATCATTCTGCAAATTTTTAAACCCTTCCACAGGCATTTCATCACCCTCTACAACCTTTGTGTTAGAAATTGGTGTGGTTCTCATAGCACAATATCTCATGCTTGTTTGATACTGATTGATTGGCTGAATCAAAATTTGATGGGTCTGCATCATACACTAAGCTGCAAATTGGAGGTTACCCATAAAACAGAAATCCAATCAATATTACTGTCACTTTCTCTGTCAGAAGAACACCACCATCAGAGTACTTTTTTTTTTCTAATTTCTTGTCAAAGAAATTAGAAAGAAAGAAAGAAAGAAAGGAAGGAAGGAAGGAAGGAAGGAAGAAAGAAAGAAGGAAAGAAAAAGAAAACGCAATATCCACAGAATAGAAGTAAATTTATTGGAACACTGTGTAGTATGCAAAATCAGATATGGAATAACCTACCTTTATTTGTTTTTTTCCTGCTGTAGACACAACTGATCCATCTACCGTTAAGGCTGCTGCAGCCAAAGTTACGGATCATCTAAAAGGGGCTGGATTGAACCTCCTGATTAATAATGCAGGGATTTTAAATAGGAGCAGCTTGGAGACTGAAACACCCGAGAGCATGGCTGAGACCTACAGAACCAATGTGATTGGGCCCATGATAGTTGTCCAGGTAAGGAAACTTTGTGGTCCTTTCTTCTTTGGTTAAAGGAAAATCTATTTAGTTGCAGGCTTTTCACACAACAGATGTTGGCTTGTTTATTTATTTATTTATTTTTCTGGACTGAGGAGTTCCAGGCTGATGCTGGAGTTTCTCCAGAGAACTCCTTGAGGGACTTTTGTCCACATTTTGGTGCATAAGCTCTCAGTGTACATAAGAAAAAATAAAATACATTCATCAGGAATCATAAGATAGAACACTTAGGGATAGTCATAGGTTACTAATAAGCAGTCGAATCATACTAGAGAACAAATAAACAATATAAATTGTAAAGGTACAAGCAACTTGGTTATAGAATAGAACAGGACAGAACAGAATAGAATAGAATAGAATGGAATGTAGAGGAGAGAATAGAATAGGAATAGAATAGAATAAAGAAGAGAGAGGGAAGAGCAGGAGGAAGAGAAGGAGGAAAGAAGGAAGGAGAATAGCATAGAATAGAGTAGAATAGAATGGAATAGAATAGAATTCAGAATAGAATAGAATAGAATAGAATTTAGAATAGAATAGAATAGAATAGAATAGAGTAGAGTCGAATAGAACAGAACAGAACAGAATAGAATACTTTATTGGCCAAGTGTGATTGGACCCACAAGGTATTTGTCTTGGTACAAATACTCTCAGTATACATAAAGAGAAGATATATTCGTTAAGAATCAAGAATCATACCATACAACACTTAATTATAGTCATGAGGTACAATCAGCAATGAAATCATACCAGAAAACAGTCAATATAAATTGTAAGGATACAAGTGACAAAGTTACAGTCCTACAATCACAGGTGGGAGGGGATGGGTGATAAGGAATGATGAGAAGATTAACAGCAATAGTACTGCACTCTTTGTAAATAGTTGAACAGTGTTGAGGGAATTATTTGTTTAGCAGAGTGATGGTTTTGGGGAAAAAACTGTTCTTGTGTCTAGTTATTCTGTGTGCAGTGCTCTATAGTGTTGTTTTGAGGAAAGGAGTTGAAACAGTTTATGTCCGGAATGTAAAGGGATCTGTATAGTCATAAGTTGGAAGAGATAGGGAATAGGAAGGATGAGAAGAATACTAGTAATACAGTTTTACTAAATAGTTTGACAGTGTTATGGGAATTAATTGTTTAGCAGATTGATGGCATTTGGGAAAAACAGAATATTGATATACAATGGATGGGAAAATTGTGTTGAATTAAACAGGGATATGAAGTGGGTTCCAGGACAATTCTGATGTTGTGTTGCAAGTAATTGGCAAGTCTTTGGAGCTTGTCCATTGGGAATTTGTACTGATTGGGAGATGTCCCAGCCCTCCTTACAGAAGGTTGGAATGCCCTTCATTTGTTCCTTTCATCCTTCAGGCATTCCTTCCTTTGCTGAGAAAAGCAGCTCAAGAAATTCCCCTGGAAGGCATGAGCTGCAGCAAAGCTGCCATCATCAACATTTCCAGTGAAGCAGGTTCCATCTCAAGCATCTTTGAATGGCAGTGGGGACACATCATTGCTTATCGCTGTAGTAAGGTACAGATAAGTCTATCATCAAACAATGGCTAGATCAGTTTTGTTTTATCGTAAGTATGAGAAGAGCATGCTTGAATTTTCTTATCCATCTTCCCATCATCGGTGGCACAGTGGTTAGAGTGCAGTACTGCAAGCTACTTCTGCTGACTGCCAGCTGCCTGCAATTTGGCAGATCGAATCTCACCAGGCTCTAGGTTGACTCAGCCTTCCATCTTTCCGAGGTTGGTAAAATGAGGGCCCAGATTGTTGGGGGCAAAAGGCTGACTCTGTAAATGGCTTAGAGAGGGCTGTGAACACTGATGGGATTCAAGATTTTTTACTACCTGATCTGTGGGCATGGTTTAGTGGGCGTGGCAGGGGAAGGATAGTGCAAAATCCCCATTCCCTCCCCACCCCACTAACCTGCTTTCCAGCTCCGTTCTCCTGTGCAGGGCAACAAAAGAAGAGCCAACCAATTAGCTGGGACTCGGGAGACAGAGGATAGATGGGGGCGGGGCCAGTCAAAGGTGATATTTGCCAGTTCTCCAAGCTATTCAAAATTTTCCCTACTGGTTCTCCAGAACCGGTCAAAACCTGCTGAGTACCACCTCTGGCTGTGAAGCACTATAAAGCAGTATATGTCTAAGTGCTATTGCTATCATAACTGGTGAATGCCGAAACCTGGTTTAATAGTTCCCATTATTTCTGATGAGGAGCAGATGATCAATGATGATAGCTCTTCAGATTCCATTAGAGACAGACAAGCATTTGGGCATGAGAATACTTCCAGATGTTGCTATCAGATATGATCTTTGGGATAGCCATCAGCTTTCAGACCAAAACACGTTCCTTCAAATAAGGACAGAGAACATGCCCTGAGTAGTTTCAACCAAAGTTTAGAGTAATTTCTTTGTCCTTCTGTCAAACAACATTGAATCACAACCAATAAGATTAGGGGACATATCTGGAAAAACAGAGGAGGAGGGGATGAAAGCCCGTCAAGACAACAGATGAATGTTTTGGTTTTCCACAGTCCTGGGGTGTCCAACATATTGCCCAAGGCAGCTTTTCAGTTACAGAAGCTACCATGGAATGAGGTGGCATCTTAGAGCATTCAGATGAACTTTTCATTCTATCTTCCCCTTCCCCCTCTCCCTCACAGTCTGCTCTGAATATGCTCTCCAAATGCCAGTCCTTGCATCTTGCCAAAGATGAGATCTTGTGCGTTGCGTTGCATCCAGGATGGATACAGACCGACATGGCAGGTTCAATGGTAAGCAAACAGGAGGCGGGGGGGGAATTTATACCGTGGACAAAAAACAAGGATAAAGTTGGCTGAACTGGGAAGGTAATGCTCCAAAGAGTTCCAGATCATGTTGAAACTTTTCCTGGATCACACCATTCCAGATAGCAATCAAAAAAGAAAGTGAGCCTTTATGGTTTCTCCACTGACATCATCTTAATTTTAGAGTCAGATAAAGCTAGAGCTATGTAGCTTCATCTAAGGTAAAAAAAAACACAAAACCCTTAAGCTATAGAAGGTCAGACAGAAATGGCTGCTTTCAATTTTTATATGCAGAGTAGTCCTTGAGTTACAACCACAATTGTGCCATGCTTTTCTGTGGTTAAGTGAGACATTTTGTTCAGGATTTTGCCCCATCTTATGATTTTTCTTGCCACGGTGGTTAAGTGATTCCCTGAAGCTGTTAAGTTACTAACACCATTGTTAAGGTGAATTTGGCTTCCCCATTGCTTTTGCTTGCACAGAAGGTCGCAAATGATGACCCCATGAGCCTGAGGCACTGCAACCGTCATAAACACAAGTCAGTTGCCAAGCATGTGAATTTTGGTCATGTGACCAGGGGAAGGCCGCAATGATTGTAAGTGTGAAAAGCAGTCATAAGTCACTTTTTCAGTGCCTTTTAACTTTGAATGGTCACTAAATAAATTGCTGTAAGTTAAGGACTGCCTGTAATTGCAAACAATCAAACGTTAGTGTTGTGGCCAGGGGTGGGATTCAAATTTTTTAACAAAAATTTTTTGTTAGGTGGTGGGCGTGCCTTGGTGGTCATGTGACTAGTTGGACATGGCTTGGTGCTCATGTTATTGGCTGGGTGTGGCCAACTCAATATCACTCACATCGAGGCATGCATCTCCTCACCTGGCCTCTCATGACTGTGGGATGCTGCAACAGTCGTAAGTGTGAAAATGGTCATAAGTCACTTTTTTCAGTGCAACTGTAACTTTGAATGGTCACTCCACACAAGCAAAGTGCCAGCAAAGGAGGGGAAAAAAACTCCAGAGAAGTTCCAGAGACAGGAAGTCCAGTCCTGCCAAGAATGTAATAAGGGTTAATGGAGAGGCAGTTTCTGTAAGCAACACCAGAATGTTTCCTTCCTGCCTTCCTTACAGGATTAGGCCAGTAATTTCTTCTAACAATCGGTTCTCCGAACTGCTTAGAATGTTAACAGTCGGTTCTAGAAATAGGTGCAAACTGGTAGAATCCCACCCCTGGTTGTGGCCTGTCAGCTGCCGGTCCCTCTGGCAGCCACATCAGATGAGGAGGTGGCTTGGGAGTCAGGGTCAGCATTAAGGCAAGCTGAGGGAAAGAGGGAATGGAGCTGACTGACAGAGGGAGAGAGACAGAGGCAGAGCCTGGGCCATCCGTCAGGATGGCTGATGAGGAAGAGGAGGAATAGCTGGGTCCAGTGCCTGACACGTGGATGCGCAAAAGGCAAAGGACAGAAGAGCAGTGGAAATCTGTGAGCTGATCCTTGGGATGAAAGAGCCACTGCTGCGAGTGAAACCCCATCCTAACCCTGGGGATAAAAGGCAGGGATTGGAGATGAATAGGTGTGGCAGACAACCATTCATCTCCCTGACAAATAGATGTTAACTTGTTGTGAGAAAGAAACTTTTTTGCTGGAACTGCTGGCGCTCCTAATAAAGGAATCACTGATTTAACTTCAGAGGGTTTGTTGTGTTTGGGGAGCTGGGTCAGAACAGTTAGTGCCTAAATCAGCCTCATATTTGTATCATATCACAGTTCCCACATTTAGGAGAAGTTTATCTTTAGCTCAAGTAAACATTTTCTCCACAGCTGTTCTGGAAGGGAAAGATCAGAAAATTCCATACAAAACCCATTACTGCCTCTGCTATAGGGATGTCATAGAAACCACCACTCATGTTCAAATCAAATCAAGTTTATTACAGTCAAAAACCAGAGACCAGAACAAATAAAAATACTCAAGGGATATCCAGTCAAAACTTCTACAATGAAATAATAAATAGCAGATACAATTGATATTAAAATCACATTTTGGCATCCAGTTTGTCAGTTACACACAGCCTAATTACCAGTCCTTGAACTGAGGCCCATAGTCATTAAATACTAAAATACAGTCTCTAAATGCTCTACAAGGAACTTCACAACCAGATGAATGGCCCCCTTTTTAAGATTTCCAGGGCCTTCTGATAACTTATATTTGCTATTATACTGTCAAGAAAACAATTCTCTCGGAAAAAAAAAGGGGGCAACATTTTTCTATACTATGCATAAGCATTATTTGTTTGTATTTATATTTGTTTGTATTTATATTCTTGTTGTTAGGGGATCATTTTGCATTGTTTATTTTATTGAGTGTACTTTTTATTGGTCAATGACTGAAATAAAGTTTTGTTCTGTTTGCTTGTCTGGAACATGCTGAAGCAAAAACCACTCACACAAAATGGGGAGTCTTCATTTCTGTAAACTCCAGGTGGTTTTTGTTTGTTTTTTTATGATGCTGTGGGCAATTCCCTCAATTTAAGCCAATAAGGTCAAGAGAGGTTCTGTTAATTATGGGGGCATCACAGGTACTTGCTAATGGTCATCCTCAGAAGACTTGGTAGTTCTTCTGCAAGATTTGTCCTGTTCTGCCCCAGGCTTGAAAAAAATCACCAAGCAGACTCCCAACAAAATCCCCTTTTATTTGGTTAATGTGAATTCTTCTTATTCACATCCAGCAAAGTCCTGGAAAACAGTCTTTCAAGTGATTTACAACCACAGAGCTTATAAGGCTTGGGGAGTTGCCAGGCCAATAGTTTCCAAGCACAACAATGCTGTAGCAGAAAATACACTTGGTAAGAAGTCAGGAACAAATCTTCACCCTAAAAAATTGAACTAATTGTCTCCTGCAAACACCACTCCCTTTTCGCTCTTCTTTTATTCCCTATGGGAAGGGGCATTCACCATCCACCTGTGCCTTGACTCCCGAGTCAACCCTTGTTCCTTAACTGTTCCCTTCTGGCAGCTCTGTGCATGCATACACTGGGAACAGGTTCCAGCTGCTCTTCTGCCCCACTGATGTCTAACTTCGAAGGCAGCTGTTAACTGTTGGACAGCCCTGGCCCCATCTCTGCCTCTGATGCAGAGCACCCATCAGAGCCTCCCCCTGATTCCAGGACTGGCCCATGTTCCTCCTTAACCTCCTCACTGTCCAAGTCCGCTGGCCACAACATGTCTTCTGATTATAATTTCACACCAAATAATTGAATGTTTTATTGCAAATACACCTTGGAATCGCGCCATATTACACTATCGCCTTGAATTCTCTCAGTGACATTACCACTGTAGGCTTTTAGACATTTTCCACTATCAATTTCCTTCATCCTTTGCCTATTCCTTTACAGGGATCACCTCACCTGACAACAGAGCAAAGTTTGCAGACTATTCTCAACACCCTTGGCCGTCTCTCTGAGAAAAATACTGGCACATTTGTTAATTGGGAAGGGAATCTTATTCTCTGGTGAGACAACCAAGATTCTGCTTCTCCACATTGCAGGATGATATCCTCATCGAAGGCAATGCAACTTTCTATCTTCTGTCAGTGCTCACTATATCCTGCTCTGCTGCATGTTCTCCAGCTTTCCCTTGCTTCAGTTACTCTGTCTGGTGCCCATCAAACTTTGTTCAGCAAGGCTCTTTCAGGCTGCAGATTGCAGTGATCCATCTAAATATTTCTAGATATCACTAGCAACCATTGGTAAAGCAGTGATTTCTTATTGGAGAATTTTCTTTTGAGATCTCTGGTATCTCTCTAAACCACGACACTTAAGCCTGTGAGAATCAGTTCCTGTTCTGCAACTCCATTTGTTTGGAAATGGATCTTCACTTAGGCTGTGAATTCTCTTGCCAAAATGCCATCTGGAGCTTCCAATATGTTTGTACAGGATTTTTTTGAAAAAAAGATTATATTGCATGAAATAAATGAAAATTGAGGACAAATCTCACTTTTGTTAATTATGCTATAAATTGTCAAGTCACTAAGACATGCGATGGCCTTAAAATTTGAGATTCTCGGCAAGAGATCTGTTGGGGTCCCCATGAAAGACTGAGGTTTGTAAGCTATGAGCAACTTATGATTTCTGATGACTCTGATTGTTTTCTAAATGGCTTATTGGCAGGTAGAAGAACTGATGGTAACATATGAGAAGGTTGATTGTGGTGGTGTCTATCGGGGCCATCTTCTAGAATAGGACTGAAGACAAAGTCTTGTGGTGATTCTGGCAATTTCTTGGGGGCTGGCCCCCAACATTGGGCTAGAAACTAGGTGAGAGAGAGTTCTAGTCCTGCCATGGGCAAGAAAACCAATTGGGCAATTTTGGACCAGTCACTCTCTGCTCAATTCAACTCCCAGCTCAATTCAACTCACAAGGCTGTTGTTGGGCAAATACCAGGAGGAAGGAGTAATAGATACAGATACAGATTAACAGAGTTGGAAGGGACCTTGTAGGTCATCCAATAGTGCAACACCCCCCCCAAGCAGACCCTACATCATTCTTGACAGATGACAGTCTAGTCTCTTCTTGAAAGCTTCCAGTGATGAAGATAACTTGCCCGACTCTATTAAAATAATAAAAGTGGGATTTAAAAAAATCTAAAAACAAAGATTGCCTTTGTATTCTTGAATAGTTATTTTCTAAAGTGTGCAGAAAATATTGCCAAATAGGGATTAGTTTTAATGATTAGGTTGCTTATATGTATTCACACAAACTTTAATTAATCTCCAAAAAGAATAGATATTTGTCTTGCCAACACTGTCTTATTAGCTGCTGCCATCATATGGAACTAAAATGTACACTATAGTTCACTTCTATGGCTTCAATAGAATATTTGCGATTTTAGGCGACATAGAATATTTTCACTCGCATCTTTACACTCGTAATACAGGTGATTCTTGCCCTTGTGTTCTCTTCTGGCAGGATAAAGATCATCAGTCTTATGGTATAGTTAAGTAAAAAAAATTAGAAATGGTGGAAAGTATCTGTAGCTTGGATGGTAGGTAGCCAGACCAACCAATGACAGCGTCAACCAACAACCAACTCACATCATCTCCAGCCAGGGTAGCCCCACCACCAGATGACCCTCACACAGCATGGCCAGTCAGTCACATGGCCAGCCAGGACAACCTTACCATCAGATGACCCTCATAAAGCGTGACCAGTTGGTCATGTGACCAACTAATCACATAAGACCTATGTAAGCAGAAGAGAAGTAAAATAAGACATTTCAGCTGAAGATTTGCTGATTATTTATTTATTTATTTTCTCAAGCGATTATAAGATAACAGGTATAAGTATAAACTTAGTTAAGAATACATGAAATGTATACAAATAAGAAAAAAAAAGAAACAATAGGACAGGAACAGTAGGCACATTTTGGTGTGCTTATGCACGCCCCCTACAGACCTCTTAGGAAAGGAGTGAGGTCAATAGTAGACATTCTAAAGTTAAAATTTTTGGGGTTTGGGGAAGAAACCACAGAGTCAGGTAGAATATTCCAGACATTGACCACTTTGTTGCTGAAGTCGTATGTCCTGAAATCAAGTTTGGTACGGTTCATCTTGAGTTTATATCTATTGTTTGCTCTTGTATTATTTTGTTCCCAGGCTAGATAACATCTTGTATGATGTTTCCTAGCCTGGGAACAAAACTTTCAGAAACTAAACAACAAGTTCAGAGAACAAACCAATGGTGGGATTCAATTTTTTTTTTCTATGGGTTCTGTGGACATGGCATGGCTTGG
Source organism: Laticauda laticaudata (assembly GCA_004320025.1). NCBI lineage: Eukaryota > Metazoa > Chordata > Lepidosauria > Squamata > Elapidae > Laticauda > Laticauda laticaudata. Next base: position 7,193 of record BHFT01018095.1, on the reverse strand, counting down.
CTTGGTGGGCGTGACTTGGTGGGCATGACAGAGGAAGGATACTGCAGAATCCCCATTCCCTCTCCACCCCACTAACCTGCTTTCCAGCTCCGTTCTCCTGTGCAGGGCAACCAAAGAAGACCCAGCCAATCAGCTGGGACTCAGGAGGCGGAGACTAGATGGGGATGGGGCCAGTCAGAGGTGGGATTTGCCGGTTCTCCGAACTACTCAAAATTTTTGCTAACGGTTCTCCAGAACTTCTGAATACCACCTCTGGAACAAACCACCACCCAAACCAAAGGCTTCCCCTGTCCAGTCATTTCTGACTCTGGGGAATGGTGCTCACCTCTGCTTCTTGGCCAAAGGAGCCAGTGTTGTCCAAAGACAATTTCCGTGGTCATGTGGCCAACATGGCTATAATCTAAAGCTGAACGGAACACTGTTCCATTCCCACCAAAGTGGTGCCTATTTATCTACTTGCATTTGCATGCTTTTGAATGGCAGGAGCTGGAGCAAGTAATGGGAGCTCACTGTGTAAGGAGCACTCGGATCTCAAACTTGGGCTATCAGCTCTGCAGCTGAGAGGCTCAACGTCTTTAACTGCAGAGCCATTGCACCCCACGTGATTAAGCACTTTGCTCTCTGTAAGAGTCTGAATGGATGATTTAATGGTATGATACATGCCTTACAATAAACATAATAGCAATAGCAGGTGGCCATTAGTCTGTTTATCCATTTAGCAACAGACTTGTACCTAAATAGCCACATGTTTAGCAACAAGATAGATGGTAATAATTTTATTTTTTTTTTAAAAATTCCAGCTGGCTGTAGACATTTTAGCTAGATCCCAAGCTTTGCCCAAGCAGATGGTCATAAAAACAAAGAAATAGCACATTTATCTCATGTTCCTTCTTATGTGACACACTTCCAAATACATGTTATATCTGCACAGGAAGAGTTATAACCCTAGCTATGACTTAGAGCAGTTGGTGGGTTTAACTTTCTTAAAGGTGTCATTTTAAAGCCAGTTTAACAGTTAATGAGCCTTGGTGGCACAGTGGTAAGAGTGCAGTACTGCAGGCTACTTCTGCTGACTTCTGGCTGCCTGCAATTTGGCAGTTCGAATCTCACCAGGCTCAAGGTTGATTCAGCCTTCCATCCTTCCCAGGTGGGTAAAATGAGGACCCAAATTGTTGGGGTCAATATACTGACTCTGTAAACTGCTAAGAGAGGCCTGTAAAGCACTGTAAAGCAGTATTATAAGTCTAAATGCTATTGCTATGCTCATGGCATTGTACTTGTTTGATCCATGAATTCCTTTTTAAAGAGGGAAACTTAGGATTAGTTCAGCTGCAGATATTCTAAATTTGATAACTTTTTTTTAAAAGAATGATTTAGAATCCTGGTGTGAAACTGAACAGGTAACAGCAGTTGCAGTTTAAAACCACAAATCACTTAATTGTGTGAACCCCTCTTTAAATCGCAGTCAGCAACAGTTCATTCAAGGGAAATTGATATTTGTTGCAAGTTAGGGCCGTAAAATACTTCTTTTGGTCCTTCCTAAATCTCTAGCCGGTCAGTTTTCTTGAGTGATATAAACTGCTAGTTTTGCATCTGAACAATAACTTTCCGTTATCCACAAAAAACATGATGGCTTGCCCTCAGGTGCCATTCTTAAATCTCCCCCATCATACTGTTTTATTTATTTCATTTATTAATTCAATGTACAAGTAAACCTTGACTTCATGACCAACAACTGAGTCCAACATTTCTGTTGCTAAGCGAGACAGTTGTCAAGTGAATTTTGCCCCATTTTACAACCTTTCCTGGCAAGGTTGTTAAGTGAATCTATGCAGTTGTTGAGCTAGTCCCAAGGTTGTGATATGAATCTGGCTTCCCCATTGATGTTGTGTCAAGGCTCCGGTAGTTACCCCCATTTAAATAATGAGTGTCGCTAAATTTTCTTAAAGAAGACTTAAAGAAGATTTCTTGGGAGTAAGCATGCCAGCACTGCCTGGGTGTAGCAGACTCCGAGACACATCGTTCATAGTCACCCTTGACCCTGGTTTTCCCCCACCCCCTGTGTGTATCATAATTCATATTCTCCTATGGGACACATCCATAGCCAAGAGTCATCAATCATGTTCTCCAGTTTGATATTTGCGAGGCAGACACTTCAGTCACCTAGAAACTATCTTTGAAAACATTTATGGAATGCAGTTTTGTTTTGGCAAGCTGCAAAAATAAAACTGCTGGCAACTTTACAAGACCACAGTTGACACTTTGCTTGTCAGAAGGTTGCAAAAGGGGATCACACAATCCCAGGAAACTGCAACTGTCATAAATATGTGTCAATTGCCAAATGCCTGGATTTTAATCATGCGACCATGGGGAAGTTGCAATGGTGAAACACGGACATAAGTCCTGTAGTACAGTGGTCCCCAACCTTTTTTGTACCAGGGACCAGTTTCACGCAGAAACACTTTTTCAAGGACCGGCAAAATCAGGGCTTCTTTACTATTTCTTTACTAAAAACATATTTTTATATATATTTTAATCATGATTATTCATTCTTTGCGGCCTGGTACAAAATGATCCACGGACCGGGACCGGTCTGGGGCCCGGTGGTTGGGGACCCCTGCTGTAGTTAGTTCAAGCGGTTCACTAATGAACTGTTGTAAGTTGAGGACTACCTGTATATGCCCCCCATCTCCCTATGCAAAGTGACTCTGGATAGCTTGAAATACAATAGAAGAAGAAATATAAAAACATTGACAAGCAACAGGAATGATATAAAACTAATAGCCAGATATACGACATGGGATCTTCTCTCTTACACCTCCAGCCTAAAAGACCCTCATCAAGGCCCAAAGCTAGCTAGCAGAGCCAAGGTTTGAAGATTGAAGGAAAGTTACAAATCAAAACCCTGTTATTATACAGTCTTCAGGGCTCTTCATATCTTCTTCTTAAAAGGTAGGCTGATTGAAAGTTGCTGGATTACCAAGGAAGAGGTTTTCCATCCCAGTTCACAAAAGTGCCAGTTTCTTTCTCAGAGAGGTGGGCAAGTGTTTTAAGAATATTTTGTACACCATCCTCAACTGTAGTTGGGGCTTTCAACTGGAAAGAAAGAAAGGAAGGAAGGAAGAAAAGAAAGAAAGAAAGAAAGAAAGGAAGGAAGGAAGAAAGAAAGAAAGAAAGAAAGAAAGAAAGAAAGGAAGGAAGGAAGGAAGGAAGGAAGGAAAAGAAACAAAAAAAGAACAAAAAAGAGAAAAAAGAATAAACGTAATGAAATAGGGCAAGTTTTCCCCTAATTTATTTGTGAATTCATTTTTAAAAATTTTGCATAATCCATTTCTCTTATTGTTGTCGTAAATGTTTAATAATTTTCCTTTTCATTCTTTTTTTCATTTTTATCTGATGCACTGGGATACTTAATGGACTAAAAGTCTCTTCAACATCTTTCATTTAAAAAAAAAAATCCCAACCAAGTCTAATGAACAGAGGACAAAACGTATTGCCACAAAACATTTTCCTGTCTACTGACTTAGAAAAAGAAGAATTGAACAAACATGATTTTTTTTTGCCTGAAGGACTTCCTTACCTACAACATTCTGTTGCCAAATTCATAACAATAAAAGCAAACAGTATTAAATGATCAAATGGCTGACTTGATATCAAAGAAAGGATGTTACTTCATTAAATTGTTTTTTTCCTCTGGTTCAACTGAGCTACAAGGCCAACCCCAAGACTTTTTTTCTCCTAGTTGTTAAAAAATATAATTTTGAAAGGCCAGAAAGGGAATTAATATAATAGCATGCTAATGTAGCAGTTCATATCAGGGATCTCCAGCTCAAGACTTATGGGCTTCAACTCCCAGAATTCCTCAGGCCAATTGAGGAATTCTGGAAGTTGAAATCCATAACCCTTAAAAGTTGCCAAGTTGGAAATCCCTGTGGTAGATGTATTAATTTTACGGGGAGAGATTCCGCTACAAGCCACTTACTGTTTTGCATTCATTTCCCATATCTGTCTGCAACCATCCAGGGTGCAATGCAACACACAGGATCTCATCTTGGGCATATTGCAGGGACTGGCATCGGTTGAGCATGTTTAAAGCAGTCTAGAAGAGAGGCATTGTAGAAAGAGGAAGATGAATGGCACATCCTAGTTCTGCAAAGAATATTGTAAGTTATGCTGCAGCTGCCCAAAAAGCCAATGCAATCTTAGGCTGCATTAGCAGAGCAGTAGAATCAAGATCATGTGAAATGTTAGTAGCAATAGCAATAGCACTGAAATCTATATACCGCTTCATGGTGCTTTACAGCCCCCTCTAAGTGGTTTACAGAGTCAGCCTCTTGCCCCTAACAATCTGGGTCCTTATTTTACTGACCTTGGAAGGACAGAAGGCTGAGTCAACCTTGAGCCGGTGAGACTGGAACTGCCAAAGTGCAGGCAGCTGGCAGTCAGCCTGCAGTACTGCACTCTAACCACTGCGCCACCATGACTCAATAGTTTCATATGTTTTGTGTGTGTATGTGTGTGTGTGTGTGTGTGTATTTCCCCAACATGTATTTGCAAGAAAATGTTGTTGGACATGATGTTATATCAGAGAACAGTTATTTCTGTTGGAGAACTGGGATGGGTTTTGGAAAGGAGAACCCTGTATATTGACTTTTGAGAATAACCACCAGCACAATAACAATTATGTTGTTCCTATCCTTTGTACACTTGCAATTTTTATAATTTTAAAAAAAACAAGGATCCCCCTTGCAGGCAACTGGCAGTCAGCAGAAGTAGCTTGCAGTACTGCACTCTAACCACTGCGCCACCACAGCTCTTAATAGTACCACTTTATAGCCTTGTAAGACCACTCTTGGAACACAGGTAGTCCTCGACTTATCACAATTCTTTTAGTGGCCATTCAAAGTTACAACAGCATTGAAAAAAGTGACTTTTTTCACACTTATGACCGTTGCAGCATCCCCATGGTCACGTGATCAAAAAATTCAGATGCTTTGGCAGCCGGTTCATATTTATGACGGTTGCAGAAGTCATGTGATCAACTCTGTTGACCTTCTGACAAGCGAAGTCAATTGGGGAAGCCAGATTCATTTAACAGCTGTATGATTAACTGAACAGCTGCAGTGATTCACTTAACAACTGTGGCCAGGAAGGTGGTGCAATGGGGCAAAAACTCGCTGAGCCACTGTCTTGCTTAGCTACAGAAATGTTGAGCTCCATTGTGATCGTTAGTTCAGCACTCCCTGTATTGTCTGAGATTTTATATGAAAAATCTATACATAAAAGATCTATAAATCTGGTATTTATATGACCGTATGGGCAGTGACCAAGCCTTCTTCAAACCTTGCTGCAACGATAGTTGGGGACTTGTCCAATATCCCAGGCCAGAATGTTGGTGATGGAGCCGCAGTCACTGGATACATTAATAATTGCAGCTTTGCTGCAGCTCATTCCTTTCAGAAGACTTTCCTTGGATGCCTTCCTCAGCAAAGGTAGGAAGACCTGAAGAAAAAGTGGGGGAGAGGAATTAAAAACAGCGGCACGCTATGGTTGGGTATGGAAAAGTCACCATGAGAATCTGCAATAGCAATAGCACTTAGACTTATGTACAGCTTCACGGTGCTTTATAGCCCTCTCTAAGCACTTTTACAGAGTCAGCCTCTTGCCCCCAACAATCTGGGTCCTCATTTTACCCACCTCGGACGGATGGAAGGTCAAGTCAACCTTGAGCCTGGTGGGATTCAAACTGCCCAATTGCAGGCAGCCGGCAGTCAGCAGAAGTAGCCTGCAGTACTGCACTCTAACCACTGCACCACCATGACTGCAAATAATAATCCAGAAATTATTCATCAAAGGCTATCTTGTGGTTTTATAATCCTGGTGCAAACTTCTGCCCTTTCCTGATTGAGAAAGCTACACCTGATGAAACACATTTATTATTATTGTTGTTGTTGTTATTGTTGTTGTTACTACTACTACTACTACTTTATAATTCAAAATACAACAATGTAAAAAGAAGTAGGAAAAACAGGGGAGGACAACAGGAAGGGAGAAGTGTAGGAAAAAGGGAAAAAAGAAAGATAAGGCATTGACTTCCGATTTCCTTTGGTATGGTAGAATAAGATAATAGCATCAAACCTCAACTTTTTACTTTTATGTAATAATATAAATAAGCCATTTCTATACAACAAACCTATCTAATCGGTACTACCCAAAATCAAAGTTTCATTCCCCCCACACACACCTGAAGCATAAAGTCCAGAAGCCGTTTCCAAGTAGAAACAAAAGTTATTGTGTGGTATTTATTTATATGTTTGTTTATTTATAAAATTCATGTTGCCACCTATTGCCATGGTGATTCGAGGCAGCTTACAGAATGTTAACACTATATTCGAAAAAACAATAAAAACTAACAAAAATAATCAAATAAATTAATAAAGTACATTAGAACAAAATCTGGGGGTGGAGAATCATCCCCCAACTCCCACCCCCCACCCTGATGATAGCAACTCACACAATGAACCATTTGATGGGCTCCATCCCGCTCCATCCCCAGGCCCGCTGGCAAAATCAGGTCTTCAGCGCCTTCTGGAAGAGGTGACGCAATGGTTAGAAAGCAGTATTGCAGGCTAACTGTGCCTCCTGCCAAAAGTTTGATTCTGATCAGCTCAAAATTGATTCTGCCTTCCATTCCTCTGAGGTCAACAAAATGAGGACCCTGGCTGTTGGGAGGCAAGATCCTGACTCTGCAAACTGGTTAGAGAATGCTATAAAAGGACTCTGTAGTACTGTATAAGTACTATTGCTAAGTGAGACCTTGTCAAAAACAGAGATCTGAAGGACATTCCTACCTGGCCCATTACCATAGGACCAACGACATTGGTATTGTACACTTCTAGCATGTTTTCTGGTGTCTCTGATTCCAGATTGGATGACTTTACTATTCCAGCATTGTTGAACAACAGATTCAGCCCAGCTCCATGTAGACATCCAGTAATTTTGGCTGCAGCAGCATTGATGCTGGATGGATCAGAAGTGTCTAAAACAGAAACGAGAAAGGTTTTGTAATGGATGCAGATCCCTAGCCAGGTTGGTGTTGCATGCTGGAAATTAAAGGAGCAGGAATATTATGTGACCTGAAATTCCTACGCAGCTACAGAGACAACAATGCAACACCAACCTGCTTCAAATTA
>BHFT01018094.1:6353-54630 GCA_004320025.1 Laticauda laticaudata | reverse complement strand
CTTTGCATCCGATATACTTCCGCGCGGCATCCGCTTTGCTTCCTATAGGCATCCGTGATGCATCCGCGTCATCCGCTATGCATCCGCTCCTTCCGCTATGTGTCCGCTTCGCAATTCTCCCCAGGAAGCCCTTCGGATGTGTCATCTGCTTCCATCCGCTATCATCCGCTAGGATTCCTATGAACATCTGTTTAACATCCCCACTACGTACTACCCACGTCCTTTCTTTTCCATTCTGTTTATGCAAATTTTTGCCACTTTTTGGAGCGGATGACAACGGATGGAACCACCTCCAAAATTTTGCTCGTCCGCTGTGTCCTTTATGCATACTTTTTGCATCTGTCGGCCAGTGGGACCTAGCCTTTATGTCTAGTAGAGTAACTGCATAGCAATATTGTGCCAGCAGGTGTCAGAGCTAACACAGAAAAACAAATGTGCGTTTCTCTATTATGTTTTCCAGCTTTCATTAGGTCACTGGTGCTTGAGGCATTTCAACTGCAACTTGCTTTCCTTCTAGACAAATCAGTTTGTGTTGGTACAGCAGTTAAATGTAACCAATACATTCAGAGAATTGGGGAGCAGAAATGTCAAGGCTATTTTAAACAGGAACTGTGTTATTGTTAATTTTTCTTCGCAATGAAGAAAACGCATATTGATATGCATACTTGTTTTTCTTTTTTAATCTGAATGAAAATCAAATTGACTAGGCATGTTTCCTCCCATATTTTATAACTTGTTTTTCATTATTAGTGTTCCAATTTAAAATTTGCTCCTACAGACAAGACTAACCTTAATGTTTCCATTTGCTGTTCATTTCTTGATTCATTTTCTTCATTTTTTAATTCATTTTCTGCTTTGTTCCACCTCTTTATGTGTCATCAACAGGAAAGACAGATTGCCCAGAACTACTACTTAAGACAGAATGAGCTGTTAAAATGTGTTGCAGAACAATACTACAAGTTTACTGGAAGATAAATTCATGACTAAATGTACTCTACTTGCAGTTTACCCATCAGCAAAACAACTTCCTTTCAAAAATGGGGACCAGAAATAGGACACAATATGGCTGGAGAACCAATACAAGTGTTATAAGTAACATTCCTATATTATATTATTATTGCCACACTAGAAAATTTAAGTTTATGCAATGATTACACAAAAGGAACATTTAGGCAAGTAAAAACGTTCTGTTTTTTAAAACAGAATGTCTTCGAGTTATTTATCATATAAATTGGCAAGCCAAATTCATTGCAAAATTACAAACAAATCTCTGATGAAACCCTTGAAATCATTTCCTTTTAGGCATAGAAAGAATTATTCTCACTCCCATATTATTTAGTGCAAGACATTTTTGTGCTTCACTCTAGTCACTACATAAACAAAACCAAACACAATGTTCTCAATAACACTAGAATAAATATCCTTAGGTTACATTGTTGTTGTTAGGTCAACTGCATATTTGGATCCTCCTCAAAAAAGCAAAGTGTTGATTTTCCAAGTATTTATATGCCATAGTTAGTGAAATCTGTTCAACTGCATTGCCAGAAATCATGCTGAATGATTTGAAGGCTCATTATTCCCAAGCTGATCAGTAACAGGATCAGAGTCCAATGATACTAAGAACACCAAAGGCAGCTATTTTAGGACCCAAGAAAATATAGAATGTTATTTCTGAGGTATGTCCCATGTTTATTTTAATAACCTCAAGATAATATGCAACGATCAATACACAAATAAATTGTTCGTACATAATATTATCAAAAATCCTAAATTTCAGTGCCATTATATATATTAGCTATTTATAACTATACTTCTACCTCAGGAAGTAAAGGTGGATGGGTAGCCTGTTCCCCACGCCCTACACAAACACACACACCAGCAATATCCCTATATTGGGTGGTGGATGGGTGGGTGAGAGAGTAATTAGTCCAATGTGAGTTTCTATCGAGGAAGAGGAAATTAGAACCTAGGTCTTTCGTTTCCTATTTTGACCCACTGCATTCCACTGGCTTTACTTGTCTTAGACACCAGTCTTGCAACTTGGTGGAGATCCAGTTAATGCCTGCTTTAAAAATAGAGTAAGAAGAAATGTGTGAACACAGATTAAAAGCGTTTCCTGTCAGAATTTTCATGTATTCATATTCAGATATGAAATGCTGACACCATGTAGGAAAATTTCAGGTTTACTTTGGAATATGTATGTATAATTTATAAAAGGTGAAAGAATTCCATCTGTTCTGTGTATTGTTTCTCTCATGTTGATCTAATTGCCTTGTAAATTAATTATTCAGTAACTCATAAGATTAACCAAGTTTTTTAATAAAATAAAAACAGCCATATTTTCTAAGCAACAGTTAAGGCAGTTTAAGTATCAGGAAAAGAAGCACAGCTTCAAAAGAACATTAGTAAATGAGAAATTATGATTAACTTGTTTCTTAGAATACAAATGATATAGTGCTATCCTTTAAAGACATTACTTATATTCCCCTTTTTTAAAAGTGAAGACTGTCATTTTTCTTATAGATATCACAGCTATTTAAGAAGTATGTTACTACAGTATTTCACTCTATGAACCTGAATCAGAAAGTTTAATTTATTTTTACTGAAGTTGGAGTTTTTTTGTACGTGTGCACATGAACAAATCTTCTCTTTCTTTCTTCGTCCTTCTGTCCTATCCATACACACAACATATAAACCTATAAACATATAAATTCTGTTAACCACTATGAGAGGGCTGTAAATACAAGTGCTATTGCCATATACAGGTAGTCTTCATCTTACATCTATTTGTTATTGCGACCCTTTGAAGTGGCAACAGTACTTAAAAAAAGTGACTTACAAGTAGTTCTCATATTTATAATTGTTGCAGAATCACCACAGTAATGTGTTCAAAATTCAGGTGCTTTGCAACTGGCATCTATTTACAACATGTCAGGATCGTGTGATCACTATTGGTTATCTTCTCAGCTTCTGACAAACGAAGCCATTGAATGAAGTTGGGTTTGCTTAATAGCAATAGCACTTAGACTTTTCCACCACTTTATAATGCTTTTCAGCCCCCTCTGAGCAGTTTACAGAGTCAGGCTATTGCCCCAACAATCTGGGCCCTCATTTTGCCAACTTTGGAAGGATGGAAGGCTGAATCAACCTTGAGCCGGTGAGAATCAAACTCCTGGCAGTGAGCAGAATTAGCCTGCAGTACTGCATTCTAACCACTGCACCTAATAATCTTGTGATTCATTTAACAGCTACAATCATTCTCTTAACAACAGTAGCAAAATAAATAAATCATAAAATCCAGTGTGACTCATTTAACCTTCCTTAGTCCTGATTGTGATTGTACATCGAAGTCTATCTGCACATACAAACTGCCATTTTAAAGTTGTTTGCATATTATTACAAAAATGTGTGTAGGTGGGAAATGACTATGACAGATTTGACGAGTTTCCAAGATAAACTGCTTTTCCTCAGCAAGATGCCTCTGATGGGAAGAAGTCATTAGATTCATAACACACCGCTTTCAGACTGTGAGAGGGTTTTTTTTCTGTCCTGCCAAACAGATTGCTGAATATTTTCCATGAACATCATGAAACTCTTTGCATATTCCAGATGCACATGATTAATATATTTTGCCCATTAGTTTGTAATTAGGTGCAGTCATATGTGCTGTTTATAACTACGGGTGATAAAGCATTCCAGGCAGAAAGTGAAGTGGCTGCCAGCAACGAGACAGCATATTTTAACTTTTTATTATGTGTAGTACAACACCAAAGCTGCCTGGTACAGGGAGGTGGGTGGGAAACTTGCTAAAATGCTTCTTCTCTGCCATTCCCAAGTAGATTAACAACCTTTACTTTTCTTAGGAAGCTGCTTCTGGGAAGAGTTTCTTACAAATTTTAAAATGGTAAAAGTTAAGAAGAAAACCAATTGTCATCTGCCTAGACAAACTTTTCAGAAGATATAAATCTGTTTAAAAATTCTCTACTCATAAGGGCTGGCAGCTTTTTTCCTTTATGAAAATACTCATAATCTTAAAAGCCTTGTTAAGAGGATATTTTTCAGCAGGAGGGAACAAGTATGAAATGTCATGAGCAATCACATTCCTCCATAATATTGAGAAGGGAAGCATGATTGTTGCTGCTAAACTGCAATGTTTGCATGGAATGGCAGTTTAACTTGGGAAAAGGTGAGAGCAATAGAAGCCATTCAGGCAGAGGACATGAAATGTCATGCCCTTGTTGGAGTCTGATTCTGAGGGGGAGATTGAGAAGCTGACAGGGAGTAGGAGTGTGGCTCCGGTGGCTGTGGAAGAAATGGGGGAAGGGCACAGTCCAGCTGGGCATTCAGAGGAAGATCCAAGGCCACTCCCTCTTCATCCTAGGGCACGCAGGGAGGAATGGAGAAGGGAGCAACGTGGCTTACGGAAGAGAAAAAGGGCCCTTTTATTAGTTGCAGCTGGGAGAACAGGATATAAGATGGGCATTTGCACGTAGCACCTTGCTGGAAGCAAAGCGTGCATTATCTTTGTCAAGGCTTATCTGGGTCCTCCCAACTGTGTGTGCTTCATTATCTTTTGGAAGTCTGCAATTTATGATCCTGGCCTGTCATGTTAATTACTTCAGCGTGGTTTGTGTTGTTGTTTTTTTAAAAATTCTAATTTATCTATACTTTGGGTTTGAATTTCTTCCCTTCGTAGACTGTTTTTGGAAGACTTTGATCTCCAGCTGAGGATAACTGGACATTGAGGGCCAAGTTGGAGGTATTAAAGGGATTTTACCTATTTTTGTGACTTTATTGCTTTGGTGCCATGCCCCGGGTCATCACAGGAACTTAGATGGGAGAGCTCTGCTTAAATCTTACTCTCCTATTTGGTAAGCTTTTAAACCATTAAGATCTCTCTGCCCATTTATCTGCACTGCTTTCTTCTTTCTTCAATAGATCTCTGTGCTTTACCTAAACATAAAAAAAAGTTCAATTTTAGCTGGGCTCTTTTCTATAGTTGTGTTTTTCTGGGCATGGTCTGTATACAGGTAATCATTTTATAACCCTTCTTGCTACAGTTGTTAAGTGAATCTCTGCAGTTGCTAGGTTAATAACACGACTGTTTAAATGATTCTGGTTTCCCCATTGATTTTGTCTGGGATACTGCAACTGTCATAAATATAAGTCCATTGTCAAGCATTTTAATTTTGGTCACATGATCATTGAGATGATGCAACATTCCTAAGTTAAAAACTGGTCATAACTCTCTTTTTTTTAGTGCTGTTACTTCAAATGGTCACTAAATGGACTGTTGTAGGTTGAGGAGTATGCGTACATTCTTTCAATTTCTTTTTATGATTGTCCTCCTTTCTCCTAAAACCTCAGAATGCCATATTTTGGAGGAGTTTGGTCACACTTTTTTCTATTAAATGTTATTAAGAGGCACAAGCTTTAAACTAAATCAGATGCATGGAATGGCTAAACCCGTGCCGATGGTGTCTGATTATGAAGGAGCAGGTTAGACAGAATAAGACCTTCTGAGAGAGTTTGAAATCTGTTGACATATGTGAATTCAGCAATCTTTCAATTGTATTGGCCAAATTTCTTTTTTCTTTTTACCTTTCCCCTCCCAAAAGAGCTATTTTGAAATCTGTAATGGACTCAAGATTGATATCATAACTCAAAATAACAAATAGCTAATTGGAACAAAGAAAAAGCCACACATATCAGGTTATCTGCCTATGCAAATACATATAACATTCATGAACAATTAACATGAAATATGATTCTTTTTCAAAGCTGTTATGCAAAATCTTCATACATATGATCTGCAAATGCACAGGAAGCTTTAATATGTACAATTTACCTTGATGTAGTTGCATTGCTTTTTTCTTATGTTTTAATATTTTTCTATGTTCTGTTGCTATGCATACACATATTCTTTTATTCAGAATAAGATGCCAACAAGTTCTATAATAAGTCATCTTGCAAGGTTATCTGAAATGAGTTTGAACCTGTTGGTCTCAGTAAGTAAACAAGACTCTTTGAAACCATCTATGTTTTATATTCCTTCCTCATTTGATTAGTGAAAGATTTCAGAGATGTAAAAGGAGGGCCGAGTCAAGCTAGTAACCAGTGGATCCTTGGGAGAAGCAATAGTAGCGGTAGAGGGGAGCGTTAGTATGCTCCTTCTTCAAAGCCTTATTGCTATTTCAGTTGGGGAGTTGACCTCTAGGGTTCTCCACTGTGGGGGTTATGTTTACCATAATGATTTCATCTCATTTTGGAGATCCTGTTATGATCTGGTTCAAGTTTAGTATAATCAGGACATACAGTACTGGCTCTGGGTACACGAGCCAATTAAATCCATTAAGTTTCCATCTTTGTTTCTGGCCAGGACAGAACTCCAGCATGCAGAATTGACTCATAATCTAGAGATCTATTTATATTCTCAGTTCCTGCTCAAAGACCAGATGGCAACCATGACCAAGAGGTTTTTACCTGCTTCCAGCTTGTAACCCCTTTTATGGCAATTTCTGGGTCAGTGTCTTTGTCTGGATCAGGGGCTTATGCTAAGGGGTTTTGTCACCATGTTTTTTATTATTGCAATATACTCTACCTTGAACTTAACTTATAGATCACAAGCTTTGTCTGGTTTACAATGTAATAACTTAAATAACATCAGGCAAAACTTAAATTTATCTATGCTGCTACACCTATATTTAGAGAGCTGCATTGTTTGCTAATTAATTACTGGCCACATTTCAAAATGCTACATACCACTTTTAAAGTCACATATGACTCAAGAGCTAGTTAGCTATAAGACCATCTAATCCAAGTGTCAAACTCAAAAAAAAAAAAAGACTTCTCTAGGTGTCAATCTTTAGGGACTATTGTGATTGGGGAATACAGGGCAGATTTTTCTCTGTCACTGCTCCCCTTCTCTAAAACAGCATAAGCTGGAGATAAGAGCTGTATCCTTAACATGGCTCTCAAGGGCCATTAGGATCTGGTGCTTCTAGGGGGCCTCCAAGAGGCTGATATGAATATTTGTTTGTCCTTGAGCAGAGGTATTTGTCACTTTTGTTTTGACTGTCCTTTAGTGGCAAATTATAACAGGCTATTTTACCTGATTTTAAACATTTTGCTGGACATTGGCATTTAAGTGGCTCTGAGCCCTCTGTGACAGGAGGAACACATAAGTCTTAGCATATAATTAACTTGACCAATATCCAATTCAAACTAATTCGAGAATTTGCTTTGGTACCAGTGGAAGAGAATAGAGAAGGATGTTTGAGATATAAAGAAAAAGTTTGTATAAATTATTTAACTGAACAACACAGATCACAGCAACAAATTATCCTAATGTGAAAAACATTTAGGAGGAAAAGTTAATTTACTTCAATGTATTCATTGTTTTGATATTCTAAGTTTATCAACATTCTTTTTAGGTGCCCAGTTGTGTCCAGATCTGCAGCAAAATGATTACAGATATTGATCTTAAATATAAATATTCACATGCAATCATAGTATCAATTTTACATACAAAAATCATGTAAATACTATTTATGTCAACATGTGTGACTTGCACTTTATTTTCACTGTAATTTTATGTTAAGTACAAATTTTATGTTAAGCACATTACTGAACACTGTGGACGTACAGAAAGTACTGTTGTATTGTAGTATTTTGCCGGCTGACCCACCAAATTACATGCTGCATGCAGATATACTGAACTCTTTCCCAATGCCTTGGATTTTGCTTTTTTATCTCTCTCTCTCTTCTCCAGAGCAATGCCTTATTGATAAACAACAGGAAGGCAACAGTGGCATGGAATGGTTAACTATTCTCTGACAAGTTCTTTTCCATTTGGAAGAAAAAGCTGCAATTTGGAGGCATTGAACTGGAGCAGAAAAAAGTCTAATCAAGAAATGCCAAGGTCTATCGGTTCTTTTCCCCCCGACCAGTGGGTAGGTACCAAAAAGGCATTAAGAACAACTTGCACACATCTGACAGAAATATCTATATTGGTTAAAATCTTTATTAGTCTTAAACTAGTGCCCAATGGTCTAAAGTCCATTACAGCAATAGAAATTGCCTACACATGAAGAACATAAGAGGAACATAAAGTATATTTTATATTAGGTCATGTTAAGCAGCTCGTACACTAAGCTCTGCATAATAGCCAGTAAAAATTCCCAGGGCCCTTTTTTTTCAAAGCTCTCTGACCACTTGATTATTTTGATTCGAATCAAGAAGACTGAATCCTGAATTCTCTATAAAATATGTACTTTAGTAGACAATGCTATCCCTTCCTTCAAGTCTATTGCTAGACATTCAGCTGCCTGGAGTTCTGTCAATGGACCAGTTTGGAAAATCAAGCATGTTGTCCTTGGATCTTAACTTTGTGTATATTTTTGTATAATAGACTGCTAATGACATCTAAAATCAATTTTAAAAGTTAAAGTTTAAACATGGGGTAAATTATTCCAGACTGTTATTTCTACTGAATGATAAGTAGCATTCATGGTGTTTTCTTTGATTTCTATTTACTATATTCGTATAAAAAGGCAATTCAATCAATATAATAGGCAATATTTTGTACAAAAATACAGAATTTTAAAAGCTTTAAAAAGTATATTCTATATTACTGATCAGAACTGGACTATATATATTTATATATAAATTTTATATAAATTTATACATGTATATTTATATAAATTGCCAATATTTGGGAATTTAGCAAGTGGCTGCCTTGTTTACACAGTAGCTTTGTATTTTTTTGTCTTTCTAGAGTAGTAAAGTCATCACTTGTTATCAGCTTGCTATTTTCTAGTTCTTACCAGAACATATCTTCTGCTTAACAACTGAAGAGATCTACAAGTAGTTATGTCCAATTACATTTTCTACCAACATGTTTGTGCAACAGGTTGTAAAGCCCCTGAAAAATTAGAAAATGTGGAGGACAAATTGTGCTGATGAAGTTTATTCATCAAAGTTCTCAGTGCTCCTTTTCTTGGGTAATGGTTCCCAGTCCCAGATGAATTTCTTTGCAAAGAAAATGTCAGTCTCTTGGTCCATGTACCTGTTACAATCCTGGAGGCTGAGCTGCAGTGGGAAAGGAAAAGTGTTACAAAGTTAAAACTTGGCTTTAAAATCCAGAAACCAATGCCAAAGCTGCAAGTTGCTGTCCAAATCTGTGTCTGTTCATAGCCAGTCAAAATGCAAATGGTATGACAGTGGTTAAGAAGATATTTAATGTGAGAATCAGTGTGTACTAATTACAGGTGACAAAAGAAAGATTGCCAGTCTATCTACATAGTGTCCATTGCCATTTGCCAATGAATCACAAGGGCAGTCCCATTGGTTTCACTCTTGAAATGCAGAAGTAGGAAAAAAAATAAAACTTTCAAACTATTGATTCTTCCCTACAGGTGATCCTTCCCCACCCACCAGCTCCGTAGTCTTATTAAGAGACAATTCTGATCCTTAAAAAAAAAATCACCTAAGTGTTGACTATTGTTAATGTAGTGAAATCTTGAGTTCTTTGGAAAGATTGCCATCCTAGCTGAGGAAAAATTTGTCTTTATTTAACACATCTGAATTGTGTTGTATAGTTGCTTAATCATCTTGGAGGGCCGGTTATAAAGTCAGATGTTGTGCTGTTAATCATGTTGTAATATTATTGAGGAGGAAGGGGCAAGGAAGGGGATCTAATAGGGATCAAGACTGAAGTGCTGGCATAAAGGTCTTCTTGTATTATTTCATTGTAGAAGTTATTTACTTTGTAGGAAACAGCACCAAGTAAACACAAATAGATCTCTAAGAATTATTTTTCTAGATATTATACAGAATACATTTTTGTTGCAGTGACAACATGTCTCAGATATTAAAAGCTGCTGAAATTTAAACACACATGAAAATTATAACTGAAATTTAAATTCAGGTTAGCATATAAATTTAATAAATAAGGAAAAATTCAAGAGAGCCCTATGTTTGTTGTATATTTCCCACTTCCTTTTCTGAAGAAACTCGGATGAGCATTTTATCCTAATTCCAGCCTTCTTGTACTATATAAGGTCAGGTTGAGAAAAGGAAAAAGAAGAATAATTTGTCCAAAACATCCAATGAATTTTATGATAGACCCACTACTTCAAACCCTTGCTATTAAATTAACCTAAGAGTCAGATATTAACTATTTCTCTACAATAATTGATAATAACAAAATACAAAGGTAGAATTGTATCTCATTTTTCAATTTAATGTAAGATACAGAAATGCTTAATGAAAGGAGAAGCTGATTAATAACATCTGGCTCTTCACCCATTGTCTTTGATTATTCTAAGGTGCTCTATCTTGGGCTGCTCTTTCAAGTTTGGTTTTTAATAATAATTTTTAGTACAGCAGTATTTTAATGAGATACTTATCGTTATGGCTCTATTTGGGGGGGGGGGGTNGCTCTATTTGGGGGGGGGGGTTGTATTCTACTTTGCTTTATTTTCACCAGAAAGGAAATACATCACTAAATACTCCTTTAAAAAATTTCAGGAACGTTAGATCCTATTATACCTTACAAAAGCTTATAGCTTTTCAGACTGCATATTTGAGTTCTGAAATTACACCACTTAAGTGTTAATTGGAAAAATAAATCACTGCATTGCTTTTCTTCAGAATTAGGTGGGAATGTTTTAGAATACTGATTGCCAAATGTTTGTAACCTAGTAAGAATAGCTGTGTAATCTTGGAATACTTGCCACTAGTTTAAAACTCAGTGGCCTGGACATCAGAAGCAGCTAGGGAGAATATTTATACACAGATGCTAATAAAGATTGATCTCAAGTTCTCTTCCAAGATCTTTTATCTGTATGAGCAGGACATTCAATTCCCTCTTGTCCCAGCTGTAGAAATTTGGTTGGTAATACATCTTTGTAATAAATGTGAATGCATTTGGTTCAAAGCTTACCATACCTTTTTCCACATCTTGTTCACAAATAAAACTATTAACATCTTCACAGTGAAAGTCATTCCAGAGCCCAGCATGGATTAATCCAGCACAATCTTCCCCTGGTCCATGGCCATGTTTCCAGTTATCAGGCTGTCCAGCACTCCAGTTTCTTGCAATAAAACAAACATATATATATATACGAACTCAATACAGAAGCCTGATGATGGCAGATGAGATTCTGCCGAAACGTTGCCACAACTTTAAAAACACAACTACAGTGAGTGGGCAATTATCGCGAGGAAGCTGAACTGTATGTATGTATGTATATATGTGTGTGTATGTATATATATGTATATATTTTGTTTTTTTAAGTTTTCGCGGGTACTTACATGAATGCAGTTCAAGCTTCCCTTTGGGTATTATCCCACGTCATTGTAGTGCTTTTAAAGTTGTAGGCAACGTTTCAGCAGAATCTCATCTGCCATCATCAAGGCTTCTGTATTGAGTTTGTATGTGGGTCAGGTATCACGAGCTGTGTAGTTTTTAAATCGGGACAACACTGGGACAACAGTAGGGCTAGCCTCAAATTTAAAAACCAAACGGCTGTGAGACCCTGACCAGATACAAACTCCATAACAGAAGCCGATGATGGCAGATGACGATTCATACAACTTTAAAAGCACTACAATGACGTGGGATAATACCCGAAGGAAGCTGAACTGCATTCTGTAAGTACCCACGAAAACTTTAAAAAAAACACAAAAAAACACAAATAAATATATATATATATATATAATCATTTCATAACCAAGCCATCATATGACAGTGTGACCGAAGAGATTTATAATAGTAAAAAACAACAACAACAACAACCCCCAAACTCTCCTAAAGCAGAAATCATACTCCTAAACAAATAGTGCATGACTACTTTTCCTGGAAATTGAAAGCAGCTGGGCTTTAGTGATGGGAATCAACTGGACAAACTGCCAAAGCTCAAAAGTCTAAAATTAGACCAAAAGTTCTGTTCTAGTTTTGGACTGCACATAAGACACATGTACAGAGTGTAATCCTTCAATGGGATTGTATTTGTTTGTCTGATCTATGGCTGCATATGAGCTACTAAGATATAATGCACCTTCCTGTGTGGATTTATATATACATCTCCAAATCAAAATATAAAGAATAGTTTTTGGTTATACAATATTTAGAGAGAAATACCTAATGTTATGATATCATAAACTAAAAACACATCAACAATCATATATTTCAAGAACTATCTAAGAATAAAAATAATTTTTTATAATTAGAGCTACCAGATCTGGACTGTAAAACTCCAGAGCAGAGATCTGCAATCTGTTTATTGCCATATAGTGATTTTTCAGATTTCTGTAGCCTTTGTATTTATTTGGGGAATGTACCATTCTCCTAGTAAATTATCTTTTGGGTGGATTATGAACCATCCTTTAAGATTTCTTAAGGTCCTTAAAGCTGCAATGGTTTAAGCTACAAATGTGGAGATTTCATCAGGATAAGAAGGAATTAGCCAAAGATACCAGTAACATTTCCTTAATTAATCTAAGTTCCAATGCTCAACAGCAAACAAACTGAGAGTCTGGAGAAAACAGTAATAATTTCATTCAGTAGGAATGAGAGATCTGAGTCTGCTTGATCTAGTGCTGATCCAGTGTATACTCTGATTCAACAGTTTGGTTGGTATTTAGCTTCAGTGACAAATGAAGCTGCAAGTTTGGTACCAGCAATGATTTACAATTGATGCAATACAGAAGTCTTATTTTCTGTAATCAGCCAAGTAAAATTGACCCCTGTTGTAGCCTGCCGGCGGCTAGCGAAGCTGGCAGCAGAGTCGGACAGTGAGGAGGTTGGGGAGGAACCTAGGCCAGTCCTGGATGCTGAGGAAGGCTGAGATGAGGGCTCTGTATCAGAGGCAGAGATGGAGCCAGGGCAGGCTGGCAGTTATCAGCTGCCTTCATAGTTGGACATTAGTGAGGCGGAGGAGCAGCTGGAACTGGTTCTCAGCCTGCGCATGCGCAGAACTGCCAAAAGAAAAGAACAATTACGAATTAAGGCTCGATATGGGGGTAGGCTATAGGTGAATGGCCCCTCCAATAGGGATTAAAAGGGGAGCAAAAAGGGAGGGGGCTTTTGCAGGAAAGAATTCATTCGTTTGTTTGTTCGTTGAAGCAGTGTGAAGACCTGTGTGTGCATCCCAGAGACTCTGTGCCAAGCCTTTCCTTGTCAGCACTGTGTTTGAAAATATTTGCTTTACAGTTCTCCAAACTAGATAAGGTCTGTGCTCCTAATTAGACCCTTGAAAGACTGTTTGCCAGGCCTTTGGCTAAATGTGAATGCATCACCTTTGTTTAATAAATGGGGTTTTGCCAGGACAAAAAGTCTGCTTATTGCTTTTTGAGGAAGCCTAGGTCAGAACAACCCTTTCTCTTTCTTTATTTGATGTTCCTCCTCCACCCACACGTTTATATAAAAGTTGTTTCAAAAAACCTGTGGTTTCTCTTGCCTAGTTTGCTATTAACCCTGTAATAATCATCTTAAGATGCCTTATTCTCTTCTTTTATTGGTTATTCAGGATTTTTTTCCTGGCAATAAGCCTTTTGAAATCAAAGAAATGTTAATCTGAATCTAAAAGACAATGCCTTTATAAGGCTGCTGCATCATTTCCTATTGTTAGATGCTAAGAAACAGTTATATCAGAAAACAGTGACTGTCCTTTCTACACTCACATGTATTCTGGTACAGTGCCATCCAGCCATCGCCATTCATCTTCCTTCGCTGAGTCAGTGAGACCAATCCAGAAACTGCCTTTTGCAATAACTTGTTTTTTCAACCATTGCTGTGAACAGAAGAAAGAATCGGTCACATTATTTCACATCCCAGGGTTTTGACTCCCTTAAACTACTTTAGCTCTTGAAAAGTATGACTGAGCGGGGAGGGGCGGAGCTGGCATCACGATGATACGGCATGCGATCTTGGAGGTCTGAGATCGCTGCCGGTATCTTTGCTCCTGGATGGTCTGATCAGATCTAAACCGTCCCGAAGAGACAGCAAATGTAAAGAACGCATCCTGACGATCCCAGGGACATCGCAAGATCCCTGGTAGATCCAGGAGAAGCTCTTTTTGCCAGCAGCAAAGAGTCAGTCATTAAAGCTGCTGAAGTTGGGACAGCTCCGAAACGGAAAAGAACAGAAAGAGAAAGTGTGCTGGTTAAGCGAGAACTTTTTTTATATTTTAAGATTTGAAAGGACACCCAAAAGGAAAGAAAGAATCTGTAAAGGTTTTGACAGAAGCGACGATTCTAAACAAGAATGTCAAAGTAATTTTTTTTTCATTGCTGGATTTTTTATGCATGATTTTATATTTATATTTTGAAACTGGACTGATTTTTTTTCTTGTTATTTATTCTTTTCTCCTTTTTGATTTTATAATATTTTATATTTATAATATTTTAAATTAGAGATCCCTTTTTTTAAAGTATCCTTTTTTTCATTTTTCAAGGTCTAAATTTCATATTCAATATTTTATTATATTCTTTGCTTGGACAGCAAGCGAAAGAGGGGAAAGCTATGTTACAATATAGAGAGCTCTTAAAAAGGATAAAGATACCCATTACTAGAAGGGCTTGAAGCACGCTTTTGTTTTTTTTTACACAAAAAAAAAAAGCAAAGCGTGATAAAGAAGCTGCCTGACTTGGTTTCAAGGGACATATGCCTGGCTTTGATAAGAAGAGGGAAGGATGCACTATCCGGAGCAAGTATTTATTGCATGGTGTCTGTCTATGCCAGTTTCCTATGAGCAGCTGGAGTCTGGTGTCGGGAAGAACTTAGGAGAAAGAGAAGGGTGATAATCCTTTGGAGAAGAGAGCTATAATATAGAGCCTTGGATAGTTAAAACAAAGTGCAGTGTGCTTTTCTTTTCATTTTTCCAAGTGTGCTATCCCCCCTCAGTTTTATTTCTTTTTTTTTTTTGTAATAGCTTGATTGGATTTTTAGGCTTTTTTGGTTAACTTGTCTACTTTGTTTTATATTGTTCCTGTTAATAGTTTTTCGTTTTTATTGTTTTTCTATATTTGAAATTTCTTACTTAGCTTAGTTAAGGTGTTTGAAGACATCCTGAAGGAAATCCTTTTTCCCCCTATTTTATTATTTTTGTTCCTCACGTTTCTGCTTTTTTTTTGGGACTTTATTAATTTTTTCTTTTTTTGTGCTGTTTTTCGTTTTGATGGTGTGCTGATGCCTTTTTCTTTATTTTTTGAATTTTTATTGTTATCGAAATTAATCTAATTTGGAATAAGGTATACAAGAGGCTTGAAGAAATTTTTTCTTTTTTCCATTTTAAGTTATTATCCGCCAATTGGTTTTTTTCAAATATTTTTTTCTCACTATTTTTACTTGGAATTGTGATTGGGTTATTTCACAACTGGATTCGAGGTCTGGGAAGAATCTTGAAAGATTTTGAAATTCTCAACAATGATGTAGAATTAACAACTCCTGGTTCTGTCAGCTTCTGCTTCTCCTCTCCACACCTGGCGAGGTACAACACTCCAATACAGGACAATGTTAAAGCAGAACAAAGAAACAAAGAAAAAGTGACCCGCACATGATTATGCAACGGAATTCCAAAATATTTCAAACAAGATCAGAGAATACTGATAAAGAGAATAGAGAACATTGAACAAAGAAGCACAAGAACATTGAACAAGTAAACACGAGAACACTTGAACAATAAGAACAGGAAAAACAGGGAAACCGAGTGAAAAAGTGGAGAGCATTCAACAAATGATGATGAAGTCATGATGAGAGGCTCCAAAAATTGAAAGAAAGAGGTAACAAAAGTGAATAAAGGGAAAGAATGGGGAGCATCTGTATAGCCAGCATTAACTGTGGTATGTATGAAGTATACCAAGTTGGTATGCTGAGATGGGAGCATGGACAGATCAGAATTTTTTTCTTAGATTTTAAAATATAAAGGAAGAAAAAGGAAAGACTACGCTGACGATAAGATGAAATAATCTGGCGCTAAGCTTGGAGAAAAACTCAAGAGAAGATGATGAATGGAATAGACGAGGTTTTATCGAGTCTTTACAAGATATGCGATGAGAAATAGTTTACCAAGGGAAGTTCATATCAGATTTAAAAAAGAAAAGCCATTAAAATGCAAATATTGCAAGCGGCAAGAGAGGAAAACATTGAAATACAAAGATAAGGAGATTGTGGTCTTGAAACAAGTGCCCAGAAGAGGGAGAGAGATGAGAAGAGAATACTGATTCTTCACTAAATTGTGACTTAAAAAAGAGGTGAATTATAATGGCTGATTCCAGAAGGTTTATAGAATGACTCAATTGAGAAAGCTGAATCATTTTATGCAGAATTTTTTTAAAGAGGAGAAAGAGGCAGAAAAAGAAATTTTCACTAATTGAATTCCAAGAGGACTACCAAATGATGACTGGAAAAGAAGAAGGTGCAGTAGGCGGAAAGGAGGAGGCCAAAGAACAACGTGAACTAAGATCTACAAGAACTGTTAAACCTAACTACAAAATGTAACCATGGAAGAAAAAAAAAATTAATTACAATCAACATAAATGGATTCAATTCAGCTGTTAAAAGAAGGAAAATTTTTCATAAATTAGAGAAATGTGTACAAGAAGTACACATTAAAAGGCAACGTAAACATTTGCTGAGACAGCCAAAATTAGGGAAAATATTTACTTCTTTGACACAATCAAGAAAAAGAGGAGTGGTCCTATATATTAAAGATATTATCCCAATGAAATTGCTATATATTGATGATGATGGAAGAATACTAATGGTGGAAATAATAGATAATAATATAAAAACACTCCTGATTGCAATTTATGCCCGGCGCCGAATGACAAACAAGAAAGAATTTTATAAAAAATTACATATGAAAATAATTGAACTGGACTATGCTAATACAGTATTGATGGAGGATTTTAATAGAATTGTAGACAATAAACTGGTTTATACAGCATAGAAAAACAATAAAGCAAACAGAAAGATCCTCCCTAAATCCTTTTTTTAAAATGTGGATGAAATAAACTTAAAAGATACATGGAGAGAATGAAATGCTAAAAACAAACAATACACTTTCTATTCAAAGAGACATTTATCATGGTCCAAGAATAGATATGATATGGATGTCAACAGAACTGTTAACTAATATTCAAGAGGTAAACATTGAAACAAGTACTTGGGCAGACCACAATCCAATGACAATTAAATGGAAAGGACAAAGAAGAAGATCTAGCTGGATGTTAAACAATACTATTTTAAAGGAAAAAGACTTCACACCAGTGGATGGAGAAAGAACTGGCTTTTTTTTTAAGAGAAAACAAAAAAGAAGATACATCCATTCAGAATGTATGGGATACAATGAAGGCATATGCCAGAGGCTTGATAATAGACTATACAAAGAAAAGGAATACTATGAAAAGATTAGCCTCTCAGGCATTAGAGGATAGTATAAAGGACTTGAAAAAGAACTACAGAAAATGCCACAGAAAAAGGATATCAAGTTAAAAATGGATATAATCAAACATAAAATGGGTCTAATAGAAAAAGAGAGCTAGCACAAAAAATTAGAGGTGCTAAACAGAACTATTCTGAAGATGCAAATAAACCAGGTAGATGGTTAGCATATAATTGAGAAAGGAGAAAGAATCAAGGAAAATATTGCAATAATAGATGAACAAGGCCAAGTTTGTTATGGTAGCAAGAGAAGAAGGAAATTATACGAGACTAATATGAGAAATTATATACACAAGAGAATAATGATGAGGAAAGAGTTAAACAGTATCTACAGAATGCTAATCTACCCCAGATACCTAAAGAAATTGAAACAATGTTAGAAAGCAAGAATATATTTTTTACCTGAAATATATCGTAAAGACTTGAAATACCTGATTGTAAATGTATTAACAGCGGCTAAGATTGTATTTGCTAAAAACTGGAAAAAATGAGAAAATACCATCACAGGAGGAAATCATTAAGAAAATATTAGAATGTGCTGGGAAACTGCAAGTTAGCATTGACATTTTGAAATTAGAGAGCAAGAAGATAAACAATTTTATAAAATTTGGGATCTATTCTGTCAATGGTTAGATAATAAAACAGTAATGAAATATGTAGATTTCTAAAAAATAATAAATATATCAAGATGTATTTTCTTTTTTTTTTCTTCTTTTTAACTATATCTACAAAATGATTCTAGGATAGATCTGGGAGGATAATATGAATTGCTTTAAAATAAACTAAGTAGAACATGATTATTTTGTAAAACATGAATGAATAAAAGTATAGGCAACGATTGATAAAAAAAGATAATGTACTTGATATTTGATTGAAAGTATAAGAGGATATATAACGTAATTGTAATGGAAGACTATGAAATGGTAGCACAAAATAATTTGTAAACCAACCGGCACACTGTATGTATATATATGGAAGATGCCCTGATAATTTTATGTTTTGTTTGTTTATGTTTGTTTTAAAACCAATAAAAATTTGTAAAAAAAAAAAGTATGACTGAGCATAAACATGAGTTTATCAGCAAAATCAACTTGGAACTATTTCTGAGTGTATCTCATTTGATCTGAGCATCCTTCCAACACATTCTTCCTTTCATGCTCCCAATCTCAGTCCAATTTCCTTTTCATTATCCGCCAAGAATGTCTTTTTCCCAACCAATTTTCTAGTTAAAGAAGATGCACTGATAGTAGTAATAGCCAGCTATGGGGTAAAGAGAGGGACTTTTTAAAAATTTCCTCTCTAGCAATGGAAATTCTGCAAAGTAGATTGTGAGAAATGCTGCTTCCACAGGGTCTACTTGCCATGTGGTGGACTCTGCAGCTAGAATGAAAAGGGATTATCAAAGAAACTGTCCCTTGTTTCTTTCCCCTGCTTGCTGTCACAAGAGCATCAGCTCAGTAAATGCTGACCAAGTATTTTAATCTGTCTGCCTCAATACAAAATGCTGTCTTTTATTATATTGGCTCATTGTAGCATGATGTGGGTATTAATGCAGCTTTAGCTGTACTGGAATCAGATTTGAAGACATCTAATAAAGAGCCATTTCAAATAAATAGATAAAACAGTTTGGGGCTCTGAGATGAGGGAGAAGGGAACTTTGAGACTGATTGGGAAGGGTTTGTTTTATAACTTACATTAAAATCCCCTCAAAAGCATGTAAAAATTACAATAATAATCTCATCTGGAAAGACATCGTCTACCTTATTTGAATGCTCACTATATCTATTTCTGGGGTTGGAGATATTACTTCCAGCAACATTTGTACACACACTGCATTCAAGCTGACATTTGGGACAATCTTTTATTAGTCTTCAAAGGCTCAAACTACACATTGCTTATGTTGCTTTCAACTTTGTTTTGTCATGTAGTGAAGCCTAGGTATGTGGGAATGTCATTTTATTAAGATGACAAAGTGGACAGGAAGAAGGTATGCATTCCTTTTCCAGTCCTGCCCTCACCTTTCTTGAGTCAACCCCCTAACCTGCATTTTGCTTCAGGAAAAAAAATCATGGGGAAGGGGACAGGCATAGGCGTCACAATATCAGTGAAATAAGAAAGAGTGATAGATCCTCTTCTTCTCATGGACTGGTCTGAACAAACTGGCCGCAACTGACAGCTCCATGTCAAGAAAGAAAAAACAACGTGGTTTTTCAGCAGAATACTCAATCTAGGAAACAGCATCAGAAGCTCCTATAACAAGTGATGGTTGGTCTTCCATGCAAATACAAGTGAGAGTGGCAACTCAGCTGTTAAGCAAAATAGTTGCTAGGGAAACTGCAACTTACAATCTTACTTCAGCTTTCCTTTGCTTTACAGCAAGTAAATGCAAGGATTGGTCACAATGTTACTTTTTCATCACCATCATCACTGCAAATGGTCATAAAATAAGGCAGTTGCTAAACAAGGACTACTTGCATTTTTTTGTCAACCTTTTACAGTAAGACTGAAATCCCGATTATCCCTCCTGATTATCTTTAGTCAGATGTTTATATTTATGAGACAATAGCACCTATAAAATGAATGAAGGCAAATATATATGTGTGAGGGTAATGTTGGATTATCCAATCTGGGTCGATCACCGGGACCAGAGGTTCAATCTTCTGTAGTCACACATATTCTGGTGAGAGACAAGTTAGCTGTGGATGGGATGCAGCACGAGTCTGAAAACTTGGAAGCCTAAACTTCTGGTCCAGGTGACTGACCCAGGTTGGATCCTGCAATCTATAAGATGTTTTCTGACTGCCTTGTCTAACCTACTCAACTCCAATCATTGTCAACTGGCATGGCTGGAAGTAATGATGTTCCATACTTGCACTCTTGTACTATTTAAATCTAACTGCATGCTAGATGGGATTATATACCTGTTCCTCTTTGCTATTGATGAAGACCAAATGAGATGATTTCTCTTCACAGAAAAGCTTTGCGTCTTCAAAAATGGCTCTTTCGTTTGAAAAGTAGTAACAATTGCCTGAAAAGTTCTTCCAGTAAACAGGACAACCTGTAACATGAAATACTTGCATATAAACGCACAGAATGAAAACTTAACCTCCCTCTTAGAAATTAGGGCTTTGCGTACTTTGAAAATGACTTGAAAGAAACGTTTCATACTTCAGGGACACACAGCAGCACCCTATTGTGCAATATGTTAAGGCAGCCTGTTTTTTTTTCCTCTAGGCTTTAGTATGGACCAAAAAAAATGCCTCTATTTTTAGAATCAACCCATTAAAATCAATGCTACTATTAAAACAGCAACATCTTTTTTTTTCCGAACTCACACAGAAGCATGAGAAAAGATGCACTAGCTTTAAATAAGCATCAGGGACACACTGTGCTGATGTGAAGACCCAAGAGATGACTTCTGATTTACTCTTGAAGCACAATAGTAGATATAGTTTTGAATAACATTACTGGAAGCCAAGCAATTTGAAAAACTAATTATCTATTCAGAATATTGTTGAAATGGAATTGCAGCCATCCCCTTCTATCAAATTGGCCTTCAAATCATTTCTAGTTTATCATAAAGAAAAAAGGGACTCAGTTTAATAATACGATTGTACGATAAATTTTGAAAAGATATTTTTCCAGATTTTTTTTCATATATCAAAACCATTCTGCTAATACTATTTTGGGGTAACTTTGTATGCAAAGTTTGAAACAAGTATTGACAATGAGATTTGAACAATCGTACACAATTACTTATCAAGTTTTAACAGGAATACTGATGATACTGTATACTAAGTTTTGCCCATTTTTCCATATAATACAAAACTTTTCCCATTATTACAAGAGACAGATACTGGTCCTCATATATGTATGTGGGTTCTGTAGTAGCATAGAAAATGTTTTGTGAATTAAAAGATAAGGGAGAAGAAAGCCCAATGAAAAATCAGGATATACACTGAATGTATATGAGAGTTGAAGGAAGAGAGATTAAAAGATGGGGAAGAGGAACTGGTCAGCTTGAGTTTCTACTTTTTATATATATAAAATAGTACAAAATACTAGGACTTAGGGTCACACTTATTTATTGTCTTCTTCACACTATAGAGAGAAGTTTTAGAAAGCAAGTGAGAAAGACAGAAAAGAATGTGCTTCATGGCCCCACTATCACTCTGTGTATAATGTGACAGATTAAAAGGCTGGATTTAACTAACTGCTCTGAAAGAGAATGTGAGGAATTCTGATGGGGGAAAAATGTAACAATTGCTTTTCTGTACCTCCTTAGAAACATGGTTTTAAAAACCATTATGTTCATTTAATGCTAGTTGGAGACTTGAACAGATAAACTTCCACTGCAATGTGTACATAGAGTACAATCCAGTACAATCATCAACATAGTTTCACACCATACTTTTATATATTGGTAATAAATATACAATGAAGCATGCAGATAGATAGCGGGTGTGTTCACAGCTTACCGTTAATCTCGCTTTGTAGTGCCATAGCTATTCCTGGACTTGGCGTTCCAGGAGGACCAGGCAGCCCAGGAGGACCAGGCTCTCCTGGAAGACCACGTAGCCCAGGTACACCTGGGAAGCCAGGTATCCCACGAGCACCAAGTATCCCTGGCTCGCCAACAAGTCCTTGAAGACCTATGGGTCCAGGTGGGCCTTGTGGGCCAGGGGGTCCATCTTTGCCAGGTGGTCCAGGGAGTCCTGGATCTCCACTAGGACCGGGCAGCCCAGTCTTCCCAGTTGAACCTCTCTGGCCTTTAGATCCAGGTGAACCTCTGGAACCTTTTCCACCTTTTTCACCTGGTGATCCAGGTGGGCCACTTGGTCCCATTTCACCCTGAGATCCTGGAGGTCCTGGTTCACCTTTGTCTCCTTTTTGTCCCTTAGGCCCAGTAAGTCCAATTGGACCTTGGGGTCCTCTGTCACCTTTGGAACCTCTTGGACCTGGAGGACCTACAATAGAATGAATATGTAGAGAAGATCAGAAGAATAATGAAATAATCTAATGTAATAAAATTAGTGAGCTGCAGTACCTCTTAGTACTAAGAACATATTTCTCCTTTAGATTTAAATCAGTTTCTAAGTATTTTTAAAAATACTGGGCTCCTCCAAAGAACTCAATCTATAAGTGTGCCTTTATCACAAGACAAGTCAACAAAAAACTGAAACTATATAGATGTTTACAGCTTTCTTAAAAGATTAAGAAATTGCCCAAATTTGTTCAAGTTGTTTAACTGAAGTTGTTTACATAATTCATTGTTGCATCAAAGAATGTTCAAATTCTTACCAAGCATTCCTCTTATTTATATTTTTGTTATTTTAAAGTTTCGTTTTATTTATTTTATTTGATCCCACCTTCATTATTTTTATAAATAATTCTAAGTGATGAACCTATCTAATACTTCTCCTCCTTCCTATTTCCCCCACAAGGACTGTTGGATTGAGGGAGAAAGACTGGCCCAAAGTAGTTTCCTCTTAACACTTTGGTGATTTAATATAAAGCCTTCATATATTTCAGCAAGCTTTTCAGTACAACAACAAAAATTCCACTCCTAGAATAGTTTAAAAGGTTTCATTAAATTCTCCCCATGTGTCAGAGGTCAGCACAAGGACTATAAAGTCCTTTTTAGAAGCTGGGCTAAAGGGGAAAAGGTTTTGTTAAAACAGCTAAGATACAACACTAGTATGCAGACTAGGCTACATCAGGAAATTCTGCCTAACTAGTTGCAGCCTAATGCAATGATCTTTTATCATAGGGAGACTGGGAAAAAAACAGACAGAAGACATGAGATAAAATTATTCCACCCTCCAGTTTATAACGTAAATCACTTATTGGTAATACCAAGGCAAGAGCATCTGAGTGTTATCCACTCAGAATGCAAGATTAGTTGGGTGTGGATTGGCTGGAAGGTGTAAGCATTAAGTGTATAGAGCTACTCTTAAGTTGTAAACAATATTTAATGAAGATTTATCAATGCAATGAGTATTCAGCATTTTTATTAATTATCTGGATGAAGAGATAAATGGACCACTAAAACTATTTTGTAGATGGCACGTACTTCTCTGTAAGATTAAAATAAAATTCAAAGTAATAGGTTAAAAAGATAGGCTGAAAATAATAGGATGCAATTTAAGAGAGACAAATTTGAAGTTATGCATTCAGGAAAAGAATTCAAATGCTGAACTATGGGACAGGAATAACTGGTTTACTAGTATTGGAAAAAAACTTGGAATAATAGCTGATTATACTCTTGAGTATGAGTCAATAATATATGAATGCAAATAAGATAATGCAATTTTAGGATGCATCAAGAGAAGTATAATTTTCAAACCATGGAAAATATTATTTCCTTTTCTTTCCTTTCACAGACCCACTAGAATTTTTTTTTCCCAGTTCTGGGCACCACACTTTAAAAAAATTCAAATGAATTGGACAATCAGAGATTAAAAACCAAGTATTATAAAGAGAGATTGAAGGAGCTAAGAATGTTTGACCTTAATGAGGAAAGATTGAGTGGAAATATAATAGCACTCTTCAGATCAGATATTACAAAAAGTTTAGGATACTAAACTATTCTCTGTTGTTCTGGAGAACTCACTATATTTTACTTGGACTGAGTAAAACCCAAGTTCTTTGGGGCCTATCACTCAGCTCAATACCTCAGTGTACTATTGTGGGGAAAATGAAATAAAAACCACTATATATACGTATATACCTTGAGCTTCAAAAAGGCAAAGATATAAATCTAACAAGTAAACAAATATCTGCCATTGGTGCTTTAATTTGGATTCCTGCTTCGAGGAGCAGATAGACATCACCTAAATAACATTTTTCATCTATGATTCTAAGATACTTCAGCATAATCAGTAATCCAAAATGTCAAACCAAACCAAACATATAATGGACCAATTTTACCTTGCAATTATTTTTTAAATTGAGCTGTTTGGAGTAATGTTACAAAAAACTAATACAATGCAGTATTTTTCTTGCTACTAGAAATTGGCATCTTAGACAATACTAATTTGTTCAATTATTACATTTTGTTTTAGAAATTAGTTCCAAAAGAAGAGTCAGATAGAAGAACATGATCTTAAGAATAGCAAAAAAAAAATCCCAACCAGCGATAACCGTATTATAATACTACATTTTCACATAATCTGTATTTTAATT
This sequence comes from Laticauda laticaudata, assembly GCA_004320025.1. Lineage (NCBI taxonomy): Eukaryota > Metazoa > Chordata > Lepidosauria > Squamata > Elapidae > Laticauda > Laticauda laticaudata. The sequence continues at coordinate 29,996 of BHFT01018094.1, read as the reverse complement.
ATCCAACAAATAGCTTATAGTCTACACCGATGTTTCTCAACAAGTGGAATCCATTATAACAGGAAGTTCAACTATTATTGCAATATAGGTCCATAAGAGTACCAAAACAATTACATACAATAGCAGAATATTTGTAAAATATTACCTTTTTTTTGTTCAATGTATCAAAATCCAGGTTCTTTGATACAGGAATAAAGCAACATGAGAACCACTGGTTTTGACCACTGTAATTAGTACTGCTTAAATGAAATGTTGACATTTTTGTAACCTTTTCCATGCTGCTTTGAAAATATGTCCATATTTCAACCCAGTCTAATTGTTCTTCCATTAGTAGTAGATCTTCTTTAACTTTGAAACCATCACTAAATGTTATGCTGTAAAATTCTATAGCTAAACTACATGTGTTCCTTTGTATAGTCTTATAATTCTGAAATAAAAGTTCCAAAGCTGAGAAAAGATTAATGGATTAAACATCTGTGATTAGGCTGTGATAAGGAAAAGATGAATGCCTCGTGGTTGTACAAGCTTTGAATTGGTTTGTTACTTCCAGAAGGTCTGAACTGCCTCAAAGCTACTTTGCAAGACAATGTTAATCTTCTTGCTCTTAAGAGCAAAAGAAACATATTGAATCCTGTTCTGTAAAGATGTCTTGGAACAACCTCTGGGAATACTGAGGGTTTTCTAGGCTGCATAGCTTCAGTAAATGCTGCAGGTAATTCCAACACTGCAAGACCCTCAACCTGCACTGGAAGAAAAATGAAAAGAACTTCCCCGAACCCATTCAAAAATCACCCAAATTGTTTCATTAAGGAATAATTCATCAGGTCACCTCTCCATTTCAATGAAGCAAAGCACAGTGTCTGAACAAGGCAAATAATATTTTGTCACGCAAGACTCATTTTGCATAGGTATAATGTTTTTTTCTAAAATTCACATCATTGTTACAGATCTTCAGAATAAATCTCAAATAAATATATCTTACATATAGATATATTTATAGATCTTCTCAATGAAACTTGTAAACTTGACCTTCAGGTCAGCTCAAACATCAACATTAAATGGTTTATGTAAATGAAAAGAACAGAAATCTTCAGGAATAAATTCAAGTATTATTTATACTGTCTGTAAATAAAATCCATGTGCTTTGTTTGTCAAAGATGCGTTGTGTAACTGTCAGTCATGTTCCGAAAATTATGATTTTGAGATTGACAAATTTATATTAATGAATTATGAGATGCAGAACCACCTGTAAATCTAATATTAAAAAAAATAAAGCCACTTCTCTAAGTCCGTCGAAAAGCTATAAATAGCAATAATGCAATACAATGGTAAGCGTGATATGTGGAGCTTATAAATTGTTTTAGAGTTATGTGACTTAATAGTCTGCTTGACATTTTAAAATTTTATTTATTTAAATAATTTATATTGCCGCGTACCTCACAACAGTGACTCTGGGAGACATACAAAGATGAAAATAGAACTGACATGATAAAAGAGTAGGTCTAATAAACCTGAGAAGCTGATAAGGGTAAGAAGAAACAGTACCCTTATATTCCGTTCCCCATTAATTTTTCAGAAAACCAGGAAGTGGAGTGATGTAGTCATAATATTTATTTTCCTGCAATGCTTCTGAAAGCCATATGGAGCTGGTAATCTGTGGCAGAGGCGGGATTCAAAATTTTTAACAACTGGTTCTATGGGTGTGGCTTAGGTGGTGGGCATGGTTTGGTGGTCATGTGACTGAGTGGGCATGGCTTGGTGGTCCTGTTATTGGCTGGGCATGACCAACTCAATATCACTCACATCGAGGCACGCATCTCCCTGCCTGGCCTCTAATGACTGTGGGGATGCTGCAACAGTTGTAAGTATGAAAAACGGTCATAAGTCACTTTTTTCAGTGCCATTGTAACTTTGAATGGTCACTCCACACAAGCAAAGTACGAGCAAAGGAGGGAAAAAAACTCCAGAGAAGTTCCAGAGACAGGAAGTCTAGTCTTGCCAAGAAAGTAATAAGGGTTAACGGAGAGGCAGTTTCTGGAAGCAACATCAGAATGTTTTCTTCCTTCCTTCCTTACAGGATTAGGCCAGTAATTTCTTCTATCAACCGGTTCTCCAAACTGTGTAGAATGTCAACAACCGGTTCTAGTGAATAGGTGCGAACTGGTAGAATTCCACCCCTGATCTGCGGTATCCTAGACCAGGGGTCTCCAACCTTGGCCTAGAAGACTTCAACTCCCAAAAGTTGCTTTGCTGGCTGGGGAACTTTGGGAGTTGAAGTCCTCCAGACTTAAAATTGCCAAGGTTGGAGACCCCCGTTCTAGACAATTTGAAAATCAATACCATTATTTATTTTGGAAAAGTCATCCAATACATTTCTTACCTTGCAGTATTGTAAAATTTTTAATCAGCTGGCCATGTTTAGAATCTACCAGCTTCATTTCTTCCATTATGATGGATAAATTGGCTACTTCATTATCTAACCGGGTCCTCATTACATCCTGCTGCATCCTTAAAGTAGTAGCATCAAAACGAACATTAGCTAATGTGTTGTTCATAAAAGCCAGCTCATCCATATGCTTGTTAAGAGTATCTGTGCACGTTGTCCTGACATCATTGAGATTGCTGGTTAGTGTCCGTAAGTGATGGGCAGTGTAGCTAATATTACTAATAATGTTGACAATATCTGTCTCAAAGCTATGAAATTGATCTTCTTGCTGGTTAAATTTGGCAGATGTTCTGTTTTCATATTCTTTATAGTGTTCTTGGAGATCCTTCAAACTTTGTTCATTGGCTTGAGCAATAGTAGTGATATTCTCCATCTGTCCACTGAATGAGTTTAACTGGCTGCTCATATCCTCAAGTGTTTCATTATTAGCTTTGGTCATAACCGAATTGTTAGCTGCAAATACTTGCAAAATCTGCAGTTTCTCTTTAAGCCAGTCGGTATCTTTCCGTGCTTGGAGGGTAACCTGCTGAAGGTTCTGAAAGTCATTTTTGATTCTTTGGATAGCCTGACTTGTGTCATCCACAGATCTCTGCAAAGCACTGATAAGATTTCTTTGCTGAACCTGTGTCTGGTTAAGATTATTTAGATTCAGTATGGCAACATTATGGGAGTGCATTTGGCTTTGTAAGCTTGTTTGAATGTTATTTGTGTCTTCTTGGAGATCACCAATGTAGTCATTGTAAGCTTGAAGAGTTTTGTTGATGTTGTTGATCATGAAAGAGTTGCTGTCCAAAACACCATTCATTTGACTTTGCCTGTCATTTAACATGCTACCATGTTCTTGTAACTTTTCCAGTGTATCTTTGTTCTTTGTGGTTTTCTCTGACATCTCATGAAGTTGCTGGCGGAGGGCTAGGATGTCAGCTTTGAAACTTGAAAGCTCTGTGTTTGTGGTCATGGCTTTCTCTTCAGCTTGATAATCTGAAAGAAGCATAAAAGTGATAAACATTCACATTTGGTACTTAGCAGAAGAACAGTTGAACAGAGTTTATTTCTATACAAATAGAAGGATAAGCCAGTATATAAACAGTTTGCATTGGGGAATTCTGAATTAATATAAACTAATTTCTATAAACAAGTCTGGTGGAAGGGTCACTGAAACATAGAAAATTAAAGGCATACAAAAAGCATATGAGTCCCATTTTACTGAGAGACCACCAGTAAATCTAGATCAGTATCATGTTTTCACTCTCAGAAGCTCACCATGGTCTCAGGCAAGAAGAAATCTGTCCTGTTGTATGATTCCAGAAGAGTGAAAACTGTGTTTGCCAATATTCCATTTACCCAAGAGATTGATCTTAACTTTAATGTACTTAACACATACTTTAATTGGTTTTATAGTGGAGTAAATCCATAATTCGTATATGCATTTACTCAGTATGGCATCGTATAAAGTGCAGGATTCAGAATTTGAAAGATTAAAGATGAACTGGTAACAAATTAAACTAATCTTTTAAAGAATCTATTGTCAGCTACTGTAAAAAAAATACTGCTGGTTACAATTTTAGTATGTTGATGACGACTATGATAAAGGTATAACAATTTCATGATTAACTTAACCATTTCATTCATATTAATTACCCAGTTTCTTTAAATCACTCTTCACTTCTAAAAGTTTCTCACTGCATCGTTGACGTGAATCTTCCATGTCACCAGAAACATTGTCCATTTTTTCTACAACTAGAACAAAAGAAAGCAATGTCTTAGCAGTGATCAATATTGATTAAAGGTTGAAAGATATAATCCAACAATCTATGGATTCAGGCTCACCATTCCTAATTATATGTTAAAATATAAAGAAACCAGAGAAACCAAAGAAACCAGACTAGCCTTTCCACTGGCACCGGTACATAAAAATAACTATAATGAGATTGTTGGTGATAATAACAATATTAGCAATAAAGCAATTTATTATGTGCTTTTTTAAAAAAAATGATGCTAGCAAAATAGCATGCAACAAAATAAAACCATATAACATGGTCCATTTATTTTTTAAAAAAGAAACCAAAAAACAGACTGGATAGAAACCAAAAAATTGCAAAAAGCAATTATGCTAGATTAAAACTAGCAATAAAACAAAAGATACACATTAAAGCCTGTAGAAATACATGTTTATTCATAATTTTAGTGAGATACACAAAGAGGGAATCTGGAAGATTAGATCTAGGAGGACATTATAGGTTTACTCATACCATCTATATGATAGGGACACCTGTGTCTTATGTACTTTCACAGAATCTCTTAAAAATGGAACTGATAGAAAACTCTTGAATACTTAACCTGTAGGGAAAACCTTCAAATTCTGTTATGGAAGGCAGCTGACAGCAGTACTGATGGTCCTCAACTTACAACCACAATTGAGTCTAACATTTCCGTAACTAAGTGAGATAGTTATTAAATGATTTTTGCCCTATTTTATGACATTTCTTGCCAATGTCATTCCAGTTATTTAGTCAGTAACACAGTTGTTAAGTGAATCTGACTTTGCTTGTCAGAAGGTCGCAAAAGGGGATCACATGACCCCAGAATACTGCAACCGTCATAAATATGAATCAATTGCAAAGCATCTGAATTTTGATCATGTGACCATGGGGATGCTGCAACAATCATGAAAAATGGTCATAAGTCACTTTTTTCAGTGCAATGGTAACTTTGAACAGTCACTAAATTAACTATTGTAAATCGAGGACTAACTATACCTGTATTAATAGGGATTTTAGTGTTTTTCAATTGCTCATTAAAACAAAAAAAATGGCTAAATTCCTTGATGCCTTCTAGGCAGAAAGGTAAGGTTGAAATCACACAATAAATACATCAGTTGAAATTTGAAGTTATTCTATGGAGGGAAATCTAATGACATGTGTTGGTATTATAATAAAACTAAATGTTGTACATGAAAAGCCTGTTGAAAAATATTTTGTCCAGTGAATTCTGTACTTTTTTGAGACTCTATAGCTAATCTAAATGTTTTAATGCCACATTCACTATGAAACTATGTTAGGGCTTTTTTTCTTTTAAATAGTTGCAAAGTATGAGAAAGGGCCTTGGTACTTACCTGACACGCCCATTCTCTTTGAGCTGTGAAGAGCATCCAGTAGTGGGAGGTGCTTCAGTCTCTGCTTGTCTGGACTGGACTTAATTTGTGGAACACTTCTCCTCCTTCACAGGACTCCTCCCCAGCATTCCCCAATTTTGGTGAAGATGAGAGAAACAAACACCCTTGCCTTTAATACGCTAAAATTCGTTGGCCGAAACAGGATCCCACCAGATGGAAAGAGGCTGGGGCTGGATGCCCTTCGCAGCTCAAAGAGAACGGGCATGTCAGGTAAGTACCAACGCCGTTTCTCCCACAAGCTGCTCAGAGCATCCAGTAGTGGGACATACCAAAGCTTGGCCTGTCCTATGGGAAGGACTCTGTCTGTCTTGGAATCCCCTCCTGGTCCCTGTGGACTCATTGCAGAACCCTTCTGCCAAAGGAAGCCTCAGCTGATGCAAACACATCTATTTTATAATGCCTAATGAAAGGCGATGGAGAGGCCCAGGTTGCGGCTTGACAGATGTCAGTGATTGGTGCCTGCATTGACAGATGTCAGTGATTGGTGTCTGCGTGGCCCATGCTGCCGATGTTGTAGCGCTCCTTGTTGAATGAGCTGTTATGCCCCTGGGCAACTGTAGTGATTGAGTATGATACGTTTTTGCTATTGCGGCCCATAGCCAATGGCCTATTGTGGAGGATGAAACCTTGCATCCCTGAGTGTTGGGCTGAAAGGACACAAATAAAGCTTCCATTTTTCTAAAAGACGCTGTGCGGTGAATATATATTCACAATGTTCACCTCACATCCAGTCGATGCCATTGTCGTTCCAACCCTTGGGATAGTCTGGGACAAAAATTAGGACGTATCAGTTCTTGTGCCCTGTGAAAGGCTGAATTAACTTTGGGTATGAACATAGGATCAGGACGAAGGATGACCTGGTCGGAATGGAAGACGCAAAGATCTTGTCTGATTGACAAGACTGCCAGTTTCAAAATATGACAAGCGGAAGTGATTGCTACAAGAAAAACTACTTTATACCTCAGAAATTGGAGACTTGAAGATTGCAAAGGTTCGAAAGGGGACTTACTGAATACAAGAAGGACCTTGTTAAGGTCCCAAGTGCCATAACAGTGAACCGTTAGTGGGCATGAGATTGTGGCTCCTAGAAGGAAAAACTGTATGCATGGATGATGGGAAAGAGATAGGAGACCTTCATAAGTGATGACTGACGCCAAGGCCGCCATTTGTCTTTTCAACGTATTAGGTGATAATCCCCTGTCAAACCCCTCTTGTAAGAACTCTAGGATTTGAGCCACAGATGGAGAAATGGGATCAATTTGAGACTTGAAACACCATTTGCACAAACTGGACCACATGGCATTGTAGATGCAAGTTGTTGAGGGGCATCTGGCAACTTGGATGGTGGTGATAACTCTGTTGGAAAACTTTTCACTCTTCAGACAACTCCGCTCAACCTCCAGATGGTCAGGTGCAACCATNTGGACCACGTGGCATTGTAGATGCGAGTTGTTGAGGGGCGTCTGGCAGCTTGGATGGTGGCGATAACCCTATTGGAAAACTTTTTGCTCTTCAGATGATTCCGCTCAACCTCCAGATGGTCAGGTGCAACCATTGAGGGTCCAGATGTTGAAGGGGTCCCACAGGACTCTGTCTGGTAGAATTTTCCATGGTGGTGATATGGATTGACTATGGAGGTCTGCACACCATGACCGTCTGGGCCAGTAAGGAGCTACCAGAAGCAGCTCTTTACTCTCATCGAGTAGCTTCTGGATGACTTTGGGGATCAATGGAAGTGGCGGGAATGCGTACAGAAGCCCCAGGGGCCAACGGCAATGGAGCGCATTGAAATTCTCTGCTCCTTGCGGGGGGTATCTGGAAAGAAATCTCGGGAGCTGAGCGTTGAGGGAGGAAGCGAACAGGTCTACCACTGGCTGCCCAAATGTCCTGACCGTCTCTTGAAAGATGGTCGGATGGAGGCGCTACTCCGATTGATCTATCATGGCCCTGCTTGCTGTGTATTCAATAGTCCTGAAATGTGTTCTGCTCTGATGGAAATCAGGTTGCTCTCTGCCCAGCGACACAAATGCTCCGCTTCTTGCATGAGATGTTTCGACTGAGTTCCTCCGTTTGTTTATGTGAGCTTTCGTGGTCACGTTGTTGGTCAATATTAATATGTGTTGATTGTGTACCTGTAGAAGGAAGCTGTAGAGAACCATGTGTACTGCTCGAAGCTCCAGTCAGTTTATGCTGCACAACTGTTCTATGGAGGACCAGTGGCCTTGGGCTGTGAGCGATTGAAAGTGGGCTCCCCATCCAAATAGGCTGGCATCGGTGTTGATGGTAAGTCTGTGGGGCTCTTTGAATAGACAACCTTTGTTTATGGCTGGTCTGGTCCACTAGAGGAGAGATATGAGGACCTGTAATGGAATCTTGACCTTGTATTTGGAGTTGCTTTAGCCGGATCACTGGTATGGGAGCAAGAACCACTGGAGGGATTTAGTGTGGAGTTGGGCCCAAGGAATAATAGATGTTCATGAGATCATCTTGCCTAACAATTTTGATAGATCAGCTAGGGACATCCTCTTATGAATCTTGATCTCCTTAACTAATTGATGAATGCTGTTTTGTCTATCTGGTGATAGGAAAACTTTGCCTTCCACTGTATCTATGACTTCCCCCATTTGGATTAATCGAGTTGAAGGTGTTAAATGACTCTTTTCCCAATTGATTGAGAATCCGTGTAGTTGTAGGGATTGTAATGTAGTCTGACTATCTCTGAGTGCTTGATGAACAGAAGATGACAAAATTAAGATATCATCGAGGTAACACTGCAGTCGTATGGAGACACCTCGGAGATGAGCAAGGGCTGCAAGAACCTTTGCGAAGGTCCTGGGGGCGGAGGCTAGTCTGAAAGGAAGAGCCATATATTCGAAATGGGGATTATTATTACAGAATTGTAAAAATTTATAGTGGGAAGGCTGAATGGGAATATGTAAGTATGCCTCCGTCAGATCTATGGATGTAAGGACGTCACCTTTTCTGATGCCAAGTAAGATAGATTGTAGGGTGTGCATTTTAAATTTGTGATATACTAAAAATTGATTAAGACGTTTTAAATCCAAGATAGCTCCCCACCCCCCTGAACTTTTGGGAACAATGAAAAGATGTGAATAGAAACCTCGCCTTCGTTGGTCGGTAGCTACTGGTTGGATGGCTCATATGTCCAGTAGGTGCTGAATAGCTGTTTCCATAAGATTTCTTTTAACTGGATCTCTGGAAAGAGGGCATGACATAAAGAAGTCTGGGGGAGAGGATTGAAACTCCAGTGCAAGGCCGAATCTGATTGTGTCTCTGACCCAGGAATCAGACGTTGAGGAGTCCCTTTGGTCCTTGAATAATTTAAATGCGGCCGCCAATGGGAGCTGGATCCATGGGGTTATCTTGTGTGCCAGAAAGATCTATTTCCCGTTCCTCGGATCTCTTGGATTGGCCACCCCTTCGGTTCCTATCCCCAAAGTCTGACCTCTCTGGCTGTTGCCCTGGTCAGAAAGGTGGGGGTCTCTGGTATCTAGTTGAGAATGGTCCCTGATCAAAGGACCAAAAGGATCCCCTGTGAAAGGACTGAGGGTTTCTAGGGTGTGACTTCCAAAAGAGGGAAGGTAAAATTTTCTTTTTGTTTTGATAAGTAGTGGATTGAGGGACAGGCCAAACAGTCTGTCTCCTGCAAGAGGAGATGAAGCGAGCTTGCATTTATGCTTAATATCCACTTTCCAATTCTTTAACCAAAGCAAGCGTCGCACTGTGACTTGTGAAGTAATGTCTCTGGCTGAAAATTTAACTGCATGAAAGGTTGCATCAGCTGAGAATTCAGTGGTTGCTATAAGGTTTGCAATGTCTTGGTGTGCTTTAATGTTAGAATTGGGGACATGCTCCCATAATAGCTGGAGCCATCTAAGGGAAGAACAGGTAAAGAAGGAAGCAGCTGTGGCTGCTCTGATGGCCCATGCATCAGACTGATGGGTCCTGCATAGGGCTAGCTCGGCCCGTTTTTTCCTCCGGCTTTAATGCCTCCAGTGCCTCACTGGCAATGGAGGATGAGGACGCTAATCCCACAATGGGTTCATCTACCTCGGGAGTATTCAACAATTTTAAGAAATCTGGGGCCAAATTAAAGAATTTCCTGTCATAACCTGTGGGGGCCAGATACACTGCTGAAGCCCATTGTTTCTGTACCAGGTCCATAAACATGTGAGGGACTGGAATCACATCTGCCTCGACTACAGGTTGGTTGAAGATGAGATGCTCTGGTCCCTCGTCTGATGGAGTTGGAATGGTAGAAGGGGCCGACTTGTCCAGGCGCGCAGAGTTTTTGGCCTTAAACAAGAGTTTTGAAAAGTGGTGGCTGGAATAAGCAGGCTGGTCAGGAATAAAGTCCTCATCCTCAGACATCTCCCTTTCTAAGGGGTCTGCTTCTGACATGGCCAGATAAGTATCATGTATTGATTCTTATACACTCTGTTCCATCTGCTCAATGTGTTCCACCTTTTCCGCCTCCTCCTCCTGCTCCTCCTCCTCCTGAGGCCCCTGGAGGAGCAAACCCCCTTGAAACTGTACCTGGGTATAGTGTTGCTCTGACCAGGCCAATGATCGAACTGATTACGAATCAGACTCAGTGGGTGCAGTATGATCCCTGGTCAGAACCGCATGTTGCAGGACTGCTGCGATTCCCTAATGGATAGCCATCTCCATCCAGGTCTTTATTCGCTCTGGTACTTCATCTGGAAGAGATTGTTCCTGTCAAAGACCGGCAGCCATTGACGTGAACGTCACTTCAGATATCCTTCGCATGGTTGGTGATTGAGTTGACTGAGCCTGTTGACTCTTGGGAGCCACACTGTGCCTGGATGAGAGGGAGAGATCTAGGGGGGGAGTAGGGGGAAGAGAAAGACGGCTCTGGACTGTGAGGTGAGGAAGCTTGAGAGGTCCTGTGTGCCTCCCATGTGCACTTATCTGTTTTTCCAATGCCTTGTGGCACCTGTTGGTGTCTTTTTCTGATGCCTTAGAAGTCCCTTTTTTTTGCTTAGGATTGTGTTGAGATTTAGACTTGCCCCTTGAAGTTGAGGTGTGTGAACCACTACCTCCTGCCATTTTGATTATAGAATTAACAGTACTATCATTATTTAATGCTATATTGTGTAGGCGTGCCCAGGGACTTGACCAAGGATGGACAGGGTGTCCTGAAATTGAATTCCCCCCTTTTAATATATAAATATGAATATCTGTTTCAAAATTGAGTTGTATCTAACAATAATAATTTATTGTTATATTACTAGTATTATATTGTTATGATTATTATGATTATATTAATATTATTATACTTATTAACATCAGTGCATATAGGTATGCAAATATATATCAAAATTGGATGTCCCAATCAGCCAAATTGAGAATGCTGAGCAGGCCAAATTATCACTCACAGGCCTTCAACAGCTTCCCTGTACAGGTAGACACTGACCTAGGTGCTTGCTGTTATGCTGCTGGATAGGGAGAACTGTGAGAGTTAAGCTAACAACAAGAATTAATAATGGCCTCGAATATGGTTAGAAACAAGGTTGTGATGATTCCTCAGAGTATTTTGAGTATAAAAAAACCTCTTAATCTGGAATAAGGAATAACCTCACACAGTCCACTGAATTCGCACTCAGCATGGCCATGAGGTCCCCTTACAGTAAAAATGGTGATTGGCCGTTACTTGTGGCACATGCACCAGCAGCAATCTCCCGCCATGAAAAGGGATAAGCTCCAACAGCTTTCCCTTAGGGCTAAACCAGCTGGGAGGGGTGAAAACAACCAGGCAATTACTCCTCCACCCCTAAACGATGTTCTGAGGGAAAAAACTTCGATACGACTCAGGAGAGCGGGAGAGAGAAAAGCCACGCCATTTGTATGTTAAAACAGCATGGCTATCGCTATGGCAAGGGTAGGACTAGCGGTGGGGTGGGGCAGAACAAAATCAAAGCCTCCCTGCGCTTAGGAGTGCAAGAAGCACTTCCTGATAATGCGATCCCCGATGGCCAGTTAGCAAAGGCAGAGTTGGTAGATCGAAGAGTTGTTAGAAGAACCTGAAAGGTGAAATTGACTGTCTCCAAACCTGAATGAGAATTCTGTTTCAGCCAAGGAGTAACAAAAAGCACTGCCTATCTCTCACGAGGCTGAGCCAAAACTGGGGAACGCTGGGGAGGAGTCCAGTGGAGGAGGAGGAGCGTTCCACAAATCAAGCCCAGCCTAGACAAGCAGAGACTGAAGCACCTCCAACTACTGGATGCTCTGAGAAGCTCGTGGGAGAATCTCCATGGGTTCTAAATGCTTAGCCACCACTAGAGTGTGACTTTTAATTATGGTACAAAAGACACTGACAGTTTCCCAGAACAATTGGGATTTCTACAAGTGGCATTGCAAAAGGGGCCAGCAGCAAATACATTGTGGTCACAGACAATTGTTGGGGGAGGGGAGAGAATCTATTCTCCAATCACTAATAAGCCATCCTCAGGTGCACCAATTCCTCAGAGGAATGAAGTCTTCTCTTATCTGTGATCATCCACCTTAACATTATCCTTGGTTCCAAAGGTGGAACAACTGCTCCTTTTGACTCCACCAAATTCCCATTAACATTCTTATCTGAAATGCATCCCTTTAGTAATTCTAACATCATCCAGAAGACTTGGGGACATAGTGCTCTTTATGAATGTGAATCTATATGTACTCCATTAAAACATCTATTTATTTATTAAAATGGTGCTGTGTGTTTGAACTCCTGCTGTCCAAGGACACCAAGCAAAAGAGGTGATTGATTTTTATTCACATCTTTCCTATCCCCAGGGAGATAGCTACTTTGCTGATCTGCAGGGCTGCCATTTATGTCCAGGAAAAGGCTTCTTTTATGAGATGCCAACAGGTGCAGCAGTGATTGTGCCAACACAACCACTGTTGCAAAGTGAATCTGGTTTCCCCATTGACTTCGTTTGTCAGAAAGTTACAAAAGAGACTCACACGACTCCAGAACACTGCAATCGTCATAAGTATGAGTCAGTTTCCAATAATCTAAATTTTAATCATGATCCATTGGGGTGCTGCAATGGTTGCAAGTGTGAAAAACGGCCATAAGTACCTTTTTTCAGTGCCAGTGTAATATTGAACGGTCACTAAACAAACTGTTGTAAGTTGATGACTATTTGTAGAGCCCTTTCCTGTTAGCTCATATTCAATGACCAAGAACACAGGACTTAAGGGGAGTACTTTTTGGACATCCAAATGCAATCCTGGAAGTCTTTCTCTACTAGAATGGAACACAGTATGAATGTTTTAAGGAACTAAGGGTAAAAACGATTAACAACTTGCTGTACTTGCTGAAAGTTTTATGCGGTCCAATGTTTTCTCATTAAAAACCAGCAATATTGACAATTCTGAATTCTAAAATGTATAGGTTACAATATACTGTATCTTTGAACTGCAATGAAGAAGCGTCAATCCCAATGTCCCACGTGTGGTCTCAGCTCCACACAGAAAACAGAATTTGTTGATGCTATTAAATTTACCAGTGGTAAGGCTTGATCAAATCGGAAGGGGCAGACTGCACTGGAGTAAGTAACCCCGAAACTAAGGCATGCATTGTTTTTTATGCCACAATGATTGTTTTGAATTGACTTAGCAGTCAGGACCCAAGAATAACTGTTTCAACATCACCCAGTTGCCTGGATCAGTTCCAGTTTCCGGACTCTCTTCAAGGGCTGCCCCATAAAGAGCACACTATAGTCATTCAGCTTTGAGTACTGCCAAATAAAAGATGGTAAACAACTTAAAAACAGTGAAATAAAATACTCTTAATTGTTCGGTTTTTCTCATAAGGATCTGTGTAGTGTTAATGAAAAAGCCAACGTTTAAATACATGGGAAGCTAAATAGATTTAGTCATGCATGATTGAAATCAGCAGGATTTCAATCAGTGGATCTACTTTTTTTTACAATTTAGTCTGGATTCAAGTTAATTCCATTTCTACATTGAGGAGACAGTATGTGGACCAATTTTCATAAACCCATGATGATGATGATGATAAAACAGTTTCCAAACGGTGGCAATATCTGTAGCACCATCAAACATCCAGATTTGCCAATCTCAGGTTCTTGGTAAGGATTTGATAGGTAGACAAAAATGCCAAACCCAGTCTGAACATCTGTCTGTGTGATTAATAACAACAAACACAACAACAATAATAATATAATGGCATTGCTAGTGGTTTCTTAAAATTATTTGTACTGCAGTGTTTTTCAATCTTGGCAACTCTAAGGTGTGTGGTGAATTTAAGCATGTTGGCATCAGAATTCTGGGAGTTGAAGTGCACATATCTTAAAAGTTGCCAAGGTTAAAAAACACTGCAGTGTTGACTATACTGATTCCTTAAGAATCCCAGAAACGAGAAAGGCCTGTAAGAACAGTGAATTGATTTCTAGGCTAGTATTTATTAATTCATGAGGAAGTAAAATTCATATTTTAGTCAAAGCATCAATAAAAGAAACATAATAGTTGTAAAATCAAAAGTAATTTTAACTTTGAAGAATGTCAATTTTAAATCCTATCTAAAATTGCAATCTTTAATTCTATGTGCAGCTGAGCATTTGAACTCTGAACCTCAAAACGAGTTCTAATTGTATGGTATTTTTTCAGATTTCTTTTAAGAATGAGCAAGATTCACACCAGTGAGCAAGCAAACTTCATCTGCTGCCAATTGAACGAAATGTTGTAGATACCAGTCATTTGTAAAAATTGATTTAACATGAATTACATACAAAAAGATGATTTGAACTATGTCTTGCTAGAAGTCCCTTAACTTTTTGCTAGTGTTTTTAAGCTCACTGATTATATATGAAATATTTACTAGCACTTGGTAGATAACAGATAACAAGAGTTGGAAGAGATCTTGTAGGTCATCTTGTCCAACCCCCTGTCCAAGCAGGAGACCTACACTATTTCTGACAGATGGCAGTCCAATCTCTTCTTGAAAGTCTCAAGTGACGATGCTTCCACAACTTCCGAGGGTCAAGCTGTTCCATTGGTTGATTATTCTATCAGAAAGTTTCCCCTTACTTCCAGGTTAAATCTCTCCTTGTTCAGTTTCCATCCATTATTCCTTGTTTGGCCTAGAGGTGCTTTAGAAAATAGATTGACCCCTTCCTCTCTGTGGCAGCCCCTCAAATATTGGAAGACTGCTATCATGTCTCCACTCCACTAAGTATCCACTTTTTAGTTTTCAGCAGTACTTCAAAACCAATTCAAATTATGACAGGTTCATGACCTAAAGTAGCTGAAAAAATAGGATGCCTGAGCCTGAAATATTATGTGCATTTTATAATTACTTTTTAAAGATAAAAAACTAATGCCAAATGCATCTGCTATGATTCATGCCTTACCCATCACCTTCTTGTCATGTGCTGTACACATTTCACCAAAGATACTTATGGCCCATCCATGTGATTTCTGTAACACAAATTATTTAAGAAATTGTTTCAAGCTGCCAAGAGCTGTGTGTCTCTCTAGATATGATCTAGATATAATTTTACAAGATTAGATTAGAAGATTAAAATATTAGAATACTTTATTTGGCCAAATGTAATTAGACACACAAGGAATTTGTTTCTGGTGCAGAAGCTCTCAGTGTACATGCAAAGTGACAGAGCAGTAATAATCCTAGTAATAATACCAATGAGGGGTTAGTAAAGAAGATAAGGATACTACTATTACTACTACTACAGCCATACAACATGGGTAAATATACTTAGACATAAGATAGTATTGTGAGAACTAGGTGTTTAGCAGAGTAACGGAACAAAGGAAAAAAAAACTGTTCCTATGTCCCTATGTCTAGTCCTTACGTCTGGCATGTACTAATGCCCTATACTGGTGTCCCGAGGGGAGGAATTGAAACAGTTTATGTCCAGGATATGAGAGGTCTATAGATATTTTATAAGCTCCCCTTCTGACCTGCACAATATGCAGGTCTCTTCTTGTACCGTATCCATCATTGGATGTTGTGACCATGTTGACAGGTATTATTATTATTATTATTATTATTATTATTATTATTATTATTATTATTATTATTATTATTATTATCATCATCATCACAAAAAACAACAGTGTACACAGAGATAACTATGCTGGGTTTCGTATCACAAATCACTAGTCGAACACTTCCCAAGCATTTAGGACTGTGTGATATATCAGCGGATTATTTGAGCAGATCCCAGTAAGGTGGCCTTCTACAGCTGACCAATGGTGATCTTGTCAGCGCCAGTTCTTTTTAAGTGCTTGGCTAGCTCTTTAGGCACAGCACCCAGTGTGCCGAGTACCACTGGAACCACCTGCACTGGTTTATGCCAGAATCTGTGCAGTTCGATTCTCAAGTCTTGGTATCTGGTGACTTTTTCAAGTTGTTTCTCGTCGATTCTGCTGTCACTAGGTATGGCAATGTCAATGATCCACACGTTATTATTATTATTAAAAATAATTTTACTATTATTATGTGGTTAGAACTGATACCTTGAGCACAATTACTGTTTGTCTCAGTACTATTCAGCATTTCCCAGCAAAGTGCTTTCTGAAATATCAAAATGTATCTTAGAGTAAGCCAACCTTCACATATTTAATGTCTTTTAGTTTGACTACAATCCACAGAATTTTAACCCACACGAGCCAACATTTTAATTAGAATTATGTTCATCTACATATTTTATGTCGAGAGTTTGAGCTTATTTTTAGTTGGGCAGTTGATAAGTGTGTGAAGATTTAAAGCAAATTTGGAGTCACAATATTGCTTAGCTAAATTTAACCCTTCTTAGAATTTAATTTGGTAAGTGTAAGGTGATTTTTCAGCGAGAAAATACATTTCAAAATTAATCATTAATGGAAGATTGATGGTAAAACAAGATTTTAAATATTAGTTTGCATAAAAATATACAAGAATATACTCTGCAGGATTATTGATAGTTTGGGATATGTTAAGGCATGTTATGTATATGAGTATGTATACACACACATAAACACATATGCATACACACACATACACACACATGCTTAAGCAAGACGTTATACATATACAAAGTCAAATTATATAAATTTCTTATATTGCTAAATTATTAGTTAATACTCTAGGCATTTGAAATAGAATATTCACTGAATCTTTTAAAGCAACTCTCTTGTGAGCAAGAGAAAGAGGAAAGGGGATAATTGCTGCTTGATTGAAACCACTGCAACAAAGCAAAATTTTAAAATATGTATACACTGTACACTCAACTACTGCTTTAAAAATTACTGAGAAATTCATCCTTTTAAAAATACAATTTTCCCAAAGATAACACACTATCATATTCTTTATTCAGCTGTTCTTTTATTCTATCCAGAAATAATAATCATTTAATACTTGAAAAATGGAAATGCTTGCAGTGCTGATTATTATCCTTTTGAATGGTATGGCGCATATTGGAGATTTATAATTATGCTTTTCTGTCTTCCTTTCTTGTAACACCAAGATTTTTAAGACGGGTAAAACTTCTGCTGATTGTACATACTATCACCTTTTTTGTTACATGTTAATGCTAAGTTTTCATAGTAAAATTGTTGTCAATTGTTTGTTCTGCACAATTTGGTTTCATGAAAAAGCAACCATAAACTATAATATTAGACTGTTAGTTTGCATTATATTGAATGCAAACATTCAGCTGAAAAATTGAATTTTGCAGAGATGGTCAGATGTAAAAAAGCCTCTCATACAATTCTAGTTTTGGGAGGAAGTTTTAGATAAATATGAATTTCCTTTTTCTATTAATTGGATTACAGTGTACTATTCCCATTCTTTGGTCAGTGTTTTCAGAAATAGAATTAATTCATAAAGGATGCTCATTCTCTGATATTTTATTTAATTTGATACTGGAAATACTGGCTTGCCTTGCCCAGTAGGATAAGGATATTCAATTATCTTAATAAATAAAAATTATACAACACTTTTTACTGTATATAACATTTACTAATAAGGATCAAAAAATTGATACTGGTATCAGATTACTAAATTAACCAGAATAAATCTCAGAATAAGTCTCAGATACTTATCATAGTCTTTAATTCAGGAAATTGGTCAAATAATATTTTAAATAAATATATTTATTGAAATAATTAATGCAAGTAGATTGTAAATGTAAATATCTAAATTTCTTTATCTTCTTTTGTCTCAGTTTTAATATAAACAGGTATTTTAAAATCCAAATGGGTTTATGGAAAAGGAACATAAAAAATGCTTCAACATTCATGTATACATATACATATACATATACATATACATATACATATATATATATGTATGTATGTGCTGTTCAGCTTCCTTTGGGTATTATCCCACGTCATTGTAATGCTTTTAAAGTTGTAGCAACGTTTCAGCAGAATCTCATCTGCCATCATCAGCTTCTGTATTGAGTTTGTACACAGAAGCCTGATCAAAAAATCCATATATATATGGATGAATTCCTCCATTAACTCTTGTAATTTTAATCAGATTGATAAAATTATTAAACTGTCTTCCCCTGAATTCACTATATCCAAGTATAGCTATATTATGGGAGAGAAAGGATACATTCATGGGTTCCGATTTGAGTTCCTTCAATGACAGACGAAAATCCGCGATCATGTGCGGTTTCAGTTTGGGCTCGCCGCTGGAGCGCCCCGAGCCGGCTGCTTTCGGGGCTAAGCTACCCCATAGTGGTGGTGAAGAGGGAGGAGACCTGCCTGCAGGGTTGAGGAGAGCCGTATCTCCCTCTCACTGCCATTTCTCCCTTTCCTGAAGGCGTGCAGCGGTGGTCAAAAATGGCCACCTCAAAGAAGAACTTGACGGAAAGATGTGCAGGAGGAAGATAGGAAGTGAAAGTTCTGGCTGACCAAGGTTAAATTGCAAAGCAACAACTAAGGTACCCTGGAATTTAAACTTATAAAAAATAACATCGCTCCCAAAGAAGAGTCGGAAGCAGCAAAGGAAAGGAAAAGGGAAAGGTTTGTTTTTTGTTTCTTCTCTCCCTTTCCTTATACTGACAACTAAGAGACTTAAATAAGAAATCAAAAAATCCGCTTTGACATCAAACAGGCAATTAAGCTGAAAATAAAAGAAAATGTCAAAGGGATAATAAAGATTCTGGACACTATTTTTTTTTTTTCAATAGCAGGAAGGGAGAGAAAAGAATAAAAGGGCAGGATCTGGAAAGAGGGAGGAGATTACCTGGAATTAAAAATAATCTACAGTAAAACTTACAAGACTTCTATTTGTATTCTATTCAAATTCTATTCAAATTTTTATAACTAACAGTTACAAAACTAACAGTAGAACCCAGGAAGTGAAAAAAAAGAGCAATAAGAAACAGCTTGTGTGTATTTGGATAATTTGGTGATCTTTGATTTGGTTATTGCACTTGAATGACCAAATTAATACGGGTGTTGTTTTAAAAATTTATATAATAGCACTACTTCTGGATGAATTGAAATGGAACTTAAAAAGTATAAAGAAGATGCACAAGAAGGGAGGGGGTTCTTTTTGGCTTTGTATTTCAATTCTTTGAAATGGAGATTTGGAACTGAGAACAACAAGAAACGTCTGCAAACAAGAGACTGGGACAGAAAGAAGCCATCTTAATGAACAAGTAATTCTATGTGGGGAAGAAAAAGAAAGGGGGGAAAGAACTGGAGAATTTAAGACTTACAAAAAAACAACCAAAGAAAAGAAAAATAATTCGAAATTAAGTATAAACTGGAAAGCAACAGAAATGGGGAATACAGAAAGATGAAATAGAGATAGAGAGACAAAGGGGTAAAAAGGGGAGAGAGAAGAAGAGAGAGAAGAAGGAAGGAAAAGAAGTTACAAAGACCGGAACAAGATATCGAGAAACAGGACCTATTTAGAGTAAAATGGGTGAAAATTTAACTGAAAAAGGGATTCTGTAAAGGTACATAAGATTGTAATTGTTATATTAGTAATAGAAATACCTTTCAAAAATTGGAAATCAGTGTATAGATTAAAATGAGGGATAAATAGTTAGTGTAATATAGTGAAATGTTTGTTAATAAGTTAAATAAAATAAATGAAAAAATTGATGAGGAAGGGACAAGGAACATTTAATTAGTTAATGTTTTAATAAAATATAAGTGAAGAGGGGGGGAAATTATGGAAAGCTTATAACTGTTCCTCATAGAAGTATGATATTTAATTGAAAATTAATGTTAAAGAAGTTAAGATTTTGATGAATATTTAATATTAATGATAGAATTGAATTGGAATGGAATGTGTTGTTTTAATACATATATTTATAATTTTTTTCTCTTTTTAAGAATATAGTGTGTATTTTAAGAATGTACCATGCGAAATCCAAATGGAAGTTAAGTATTATATTGAATGTTATAACTTTAGGGTATAAATTGAAGCCTAAATAAGAGTTAAATGGATAAATTTAAAAGATAATAGGCATCATACTCCAATCAGTAACTACAGGAGAAACTTTGTTTAATGAGAAAAGATAATAGATAATTGAAACAGGACAGACAAAAATATGAATTGATTGAGATGAGATAATTAAAATAGAATTGAGAAATTAAAAGAGGGAGAGCTATGCAGAAAATGTAAAACAGTAATAAGATATGGAATAGAACATAAAAATGAGCATGAAATTGAATTTGCGTTTGTACGAAGAAATATAATCCAGGATTACGCTACTTTCAAAAAAAATGTTTTATTTGTATACAAAAAAAAGGATACATTCATAACTGGCCTTACTTGTTATTCAAATGATTAAATTTAAAAAAACCTTTGCAATTCAGGACCAATAATAAAGATATTATATTATCTTTCTGATATCTGGGCAGTGGCCTTCCCTTTCATGCAAAATTGTGGTTCCCTTTCATGCAAAATTAATTTCTGTTTTCAGCATTAGGCACTATCAGAACATATAGGGAAGATGTTGGCATGTCCCAATGATAGGCCCTAGGATACTCCTAGCTTAATTTTAAGTCAATTCTTTTCTTACCTACCTTTCTTCCCTCCACTCTAAATTTATTTTGAGTTCATGGCTAACGGGGTATTATTAATACTTTAGATAATTTTATTGCTACTGACGTTTTTAAATGGAGATATGTCAGGAAGAATTTGGATTATTGTGTGCAAAGGCAATATATTCCATTAAAAGATAATCTGATTTTCATGATTTGGATCGTATATGTCTACCCATATTTGGATATATCTGCAGGAACTTTTGAATTAAAGAGCTACAGGCCCTGCCAAGATTTTTTACAATATAGGTAGTCCTCTACTTATGATAATTGAGCCTAAACATCCATTGCTAAGCAAGACAGTGAATTTTGCCACATTATACCATTTTTCATGCCATAGTTATATTGTTGCAGTTGTTAACAATATGTTGTTAAATGAATCTGGCTTCCTCGTTGACTTTGCTTGTCAGAAAGTTGCAAAAGTTGGATAGGTGACCTTAAGGACTCTTCAACTGCCATAAACCTACGTTAGTTGCCAAGCATTTAAATTTGATCAGGTGACCATGAGGATGCTGCAGTGGTCATGTGAAAAAAACGATTGTGAGTCACTTTTTTCAGTGCCTTTGTAACTTTGTTTACTAAAGGAATGGTTGTAAGTTGTCTTATATAGGGGGAAACCAATAGTTAAAGAACGTGAAATATATTCTTACTCCTTTAAAGTGAAATAAGCCTAAGGTGTAATCATGTTCCTATTTACTTAGAAATTCATTTGCCTGCATTAAATGGGGCTTCCAGTGTGCTAAGTAAGCATAGAATTGTGCCTTAGGGATACAGAAAGAATGTTAATATGAACTTTCATCTTCCAGACTACAGCAAATACAAATATATGAATTATGAATGCATATAGGATTATCCCCCAATGAGATGTTTTGAAGCCTATGCAAAAGTATTACAGCATAGAATTAATCTGAATGCATAACTAGTTTAAGAAAATATTAACTCTAGAATCAGCGAAGACATATCATACAGATATATTACATATGGTCAAAAAGTTTCAATTTTATCATCTTTCTGTCGCCCCTCTGATCTACAATTTCCAAACGAACAACAAAACTTGCTTCTAGTCACAGAGGAAAAGCATACTCTATTCCTAATGAAAGTGAAATTACAACAATCTATTAAAAACAGCCTACTCTGCATTAAAGATAGTTTTTGAAAGGACCAGCAAGTTTCACTGAATAGTCAGTGCAGCAAAGTGAACGTAATTTTCATTGATAGATTGTTCTTACTGAATCTAAATGATCTCCAGTGCCTGCTAAAGAGAGGAAGAGATCATCTTAACTGATTCCTTAAGCTCCTATTCCCACTCCTCAGTCTGTTCTTGCTGGTTGAGGAGTACACCAGAACAATGGTAGAACTGGTGTTTGGGGGAACCTAGACTCTAGAGAACAGTAAGAATCATGGTCCTTGGTTGTTGGGTTATTGTTTCAGAGATATTTCCTTACCTGAGCAGAGAAATAAAATGACCAAGGGCGGGGGAGGGAGGGGAGCAGAAGCAATTTCCTGCTGGCATCGCCATTGAGTTTCTTGTGGGAATGTGGCAGAGAACATCAGAAATCTACCTTCCTTTTTCTTTTTCCTTCCTCTCCTTCCCTTCCTAGTAGGCATTGCAAGGGAGGGAACAAGGGATTGCGAGACTGGTTGGGAAACTGTAAGAGAATGTTAAAAATGAATATTTAATAATGCCACAATGCTTTTCATCTTTAAAATAGGTCCTTGAGGTTACTTCAGAGTGTTAGGAGGATGAATCATGCTTGTGGAACATTTTCATGGACAGTGTATATTAATAATAAGAAACTGATGTTTGTAATTAATATGGAGAATTCCAGCCTAGGCTTCAACCATTCAGAAAATTTTCCAGAAATCTCATCTGTGGCAGCTCCTTTACTGAGAATTTGAATTTAAAGAATAGCATGGAAACTTTAGGACTATTAAATTTCTCACTGGGCAAAGGTAGAAGGAGCAGGCAGAACTAAAACATGTTCATGGCCTTTAATTATTTTTATTCCTTTATATTGTTTCTTCCAAGGTCCTGTCTAACTCTATGATTCTATGATCTGATTTACCATCGTATCTGAAGAGTCCTTATTTTCCTTAATATAATTTGAAGTTTTGTTATTGTGTTCTCATTACTTTTGATTCTTAAATATCCTGCACTCACTGGTGAAGATTTAAGACAGTTGCAAAGTTTTTCAAGTTATTCCCCCATCTCATGGCAACTAGGTGTGTTGGCTGAAACTCCCGGGCTCCACCAGCCCCACCCTTGGGAAGGCTTATGAAATCAACACTAAAAATATCTTGAATTCCTTAAAGAATACTGCAACATTCTCTCACAGCCATCACTGTGCAATATAGTGCTCAAACAAACTGGGATCATTCTGCTGAATTTCATGCAACGCCTGTATAGAATGTTTTTCAACTATTGTGTGCTGAGAACCCTGTGAATCCAATGGAAGAGCTCTGTAACTTCTGAGTTTATAGTAAAGTACACTGGTTTATTTAGTTGATATGTTTCTTTACATAATGCAGAAAACACATTTTAAAATAATTATATAAGGACATAAAAACACATCAGTGGTTGGTGAACACTTTTTAATACAAGATTTTCTCCCACCATTACAGTGTCTAGTGGCATAAACAAACAGCACTGGTGCTTAGGGGAAACCAGCTGATGAGAATGCCATTGTTATTATTCTGTTCACTGCCCCTTCGCCCCCAGTTTCTATGGTGACAGGTAGGCCCAGGCCTGAAATTGTTTGCGCTTGCGCATGACCAGTAATAAAGTGGTATCAGTTGCTAGGGACAACGGCACTGTTTGGAAGGCCCTTCAAGCTTGCAGCATTTAGGCTTAGGAGGCTGTGAGTGTTGATAAAGTGGAGGACATCTTAAAATGTGGTCCAGCCAGTAAAGATGTTAGCATCAAACTTGTAACTCGGAAGGGGGGGGGGGG
>BHFT01018091.1:79867-126904 GCA_004320025.1 Laticauda laticaudata | reverse complement strand
GGCAAAACACTCTGCTCCTGCATGGAGCTTCTCAGTGCAGCCTTGGCTTTGTGTTGGAAAGGATGGCTATTATCTATTAGGAAGCTAGCGTTTCCATCTTGGGTGTGGTTGGCGGGTGTTTTATGAGTCTGGACGGCGTATTAGGAGGGAGCTCCTGTTCTAGCCCAGGCGTGTTTGCCTGCGCTTAGTGTGGTGTGGATATCTTTCTGATTTGAGAGGCTGCAGGACTTCCATAATGCATTTGACAGTCACTGGTGGAATCATCTTTCCTATTTTGTTCTTCTCTAGTTCTCTCTTTTTTTACTTGAGGAAGACCATCAAAACGAAGCAACAACCTCTTTTCCCGTAGATCCAACACTTCAAAGCACAGGGACATGCGATTGACCTCTAAAAATACTAGAACTATCGCCAAAATCGAACACTTTCAACAAAAGACATAATAAGCAGAAGCCATAAGAGATAGAATAACACCTCCACCACAGCTGTGAATAAAACGAGATGATTGCCTCCCGCACTACCAGCCCCATTTTGGAAAACCGCCACCCTCATACAAACGGAATAACCCTAACATGCAAGAATGACACCAGAACCCAACACCCATTGAGGGCCACACAACGATGCTACCACCACAGCACAAGCTCCCACCCTAACAGTAACACCACCCCCAGCCAATCGGAACAAAAGCCAAACCCCCCAACAAATCAGATCACATGCCAGGCCCCCAACAACTGAGAACAAACACCCCAGCCAATCAGAAACACAGCCAAGCACCCCACCCAGTCAAGTCATACCCACTGGCAGTTAAAAAGAAAAAACAGCTGTCAAGCTCAACAATTTACTTCCAAAGAAGCACAAGGCCGAAGACATTGGCCTAACGATTTCCGAATTAGATTTCGTCGAAACGTCGCCAAAATTACTTCCAATTTTACGGCGCGGTGAGAAAACCTGAATAAACCAAAGATCCATATATATTCTATATTTTTATATGCTGTTTAGTTTCCTTTCGGGTATCTATCCCACGTCATTTGTATTCTGTTATTTGTCAGACCAACCGTTTCAGCAGAATCTCATATCTGCCCCATCATCCAGGCTTCAATATATGCTGGTCATGCTTCTTTGCGGTATCTATCCCACGTCATATGTAGTAGCTGTTAAAGTCTGTAGCAACTTTCAGCAGACATACCCGAAGGAAGCTGAACAGCACACATGTAACAGTCACCCGCGAAAGCTTTAAAATAAACATTATATATAATATATATATATATATAAATACTGCATCACATCAAGACTGCCTTCAAAACAGACAGAAAAAATAGCAGCCATCCTTAGAAACCCCAAAGATTAAATTGACCTGAAAACCAAGGCATATATGAAGTCCTCTGCTGCATCATGCCCTGCCACATACATTGGACAGACCAATAGAAGAATAAGTACCTGCCTAGATGAACACACAAAAATGCAGATTAAAAAGCTGGAACACACTTCCCCACTAGGTCCAACACATGAAAGCACACAGGTCATAGCATCAACTTCAATGCACCAAAACCCTAGCCACTAAAAATATAGAAAATATAGAAAGCTCCAGAATTATCAGAGAAGCCCATAGAGATTGAAAAAGACCTGAAAGCATGAATAGAAGAGATGATTCCACCAGTCATTGTCAATTATTTGGAAGCCTGCACTCACAACAAAAAAATATCCACACCACAAGCCAGGCAAACACCTGGCACAAAGAGATCCCCCCTGATACCTCCAGCTCAAACACACACCCAACCAGGCTCCCAGATGAAACCTAGCTTCCTAATAAATGATAGCCATCCACTTACTCGGAGCCAAAGCTGCACTAAAAGCCCCAATACAGGAACACAATACAGGAACACAATCAAGACAAAAAAAAGATACAAAAACAGATGGAAGATATTTAGAAGCACCAATCAAGTAGAACACAGCAAACTCCAAGACCAATAAACACAGACCAAGACTCCCAACCAATCAGGATTGAAGAAAAAACCATTCTGGCACAGCAGTAGAGTAGCCCCAAATTTAAAACTGAAACAACTGTAAAAGTCTGGACTCACAGAGAAACACAATACAGAAGCCAGATGAGATTCTCTGCCAAAACGTTGCTACAACTTTAAAAGCACAACTATGATGACGTGGCGAAAATACCCGAAGAAAGCTGAATACCATACATATAATACTGTATATATACACACACATACAAACATAGATACATACATACATACACTGTATACATACACCACACACACACCATACATACATACATACATACAATATATATATACACTGCTCAAAAAAACAAAGGGAACACAAAAAATAAGACATCCTAGATCTGAATGAATGAAATGTTCTTATTAAATACTTTGTTCATTACATAGTTGAATGTGCTGACAAACAAAAATCACACAAAAATCATCCAATGGAAATCAAATTTAGCAACCATGGAGGTCTGGATTTGGAGTTACACTCAAAATTAAAATGGAAAAAACACTACAAGCTGATCCAACTTGATGTAATGTCCTGAAAACAATCAAAATGAAGGTCAGTGGTGTATGTGGCTTCCACCTGCCTGTATGACCTCCTACAAATGCTAGGCATGCTCCTGATGAGGTGACGATGGTTTCCTGAGGGATCTCCTCCACACCTGGACTGAAGCTCCCGCCAACTCCCTGGACAGTTCGTGGTGCAACGTGGCTTGGTGGATGGAGCGAGACATGATGTCCAGATGTGCTTAATTGGATTCAGGTCTAGGGAACAGCGGGCCAGTCCATAACATCAATGCCTTCTCTTGCAAGGAACTGCTGACACACTCCAGCCACATGTGGTCTAGCATTGTCTTGCATTAGGACGAACCCGAGGCCAACCGCACCAGCATATGGTCTCACAAGAGGTCTGAGGATCTCAATCTCGGTACCTAATGGCCAGTCAGGCTACCTCTGGAAAGACATGGAGAGCTGTGCGGCCCCCTAAAAAAGAAATGCCACCCCATACCATTACTGACCCACTGCCAAACCAGTCATGCTGGAGGATGTTGCAGGCAGCAGAAACGTTCTCCATGGCATCTCCAGACCCTGTTAACGTCTGTCACATATGCTCAGTGTGAACCTGCTTTCATTTGTGAAGAGCACAGGGCGCCAGTGGGCGAATTTGCCAATCTTGGTGTTCTTCTGGAAATGCCAAAGGTCCTGCCACAGTGTTGGGTTGTGAGCACAACCCCCACCTATGGATGTCGGGCCTCATTTACCACCCTCATGGAGTCTGTTTCTGACCTGTTTTGAGCAGCCACATGCACATTTGTGGCCCCGCTGGAAGTCATTTTGCAGGGCTATGGCAGTGCTCCTCCTGTCCCTCCTTCACAAAGGCAGAGGTAGCGGTCCTGTTGTGCTGGGTTGTTGCCCTCCTACAGCCTCCTCCTGTCTCTGATGGACTGGCCTGTCTCCTCAGTAGTGCCTCCATGCTCTGGACACTATGCTGACACGACACAGCAAACCTTCTTCTCCACAGCTCACATTGATGCACCATCCTGGATGAGCTGCCACTACCTGAGCCACTTGTGTGGCGTTGTAGACTCCGTCTCATGCTACTACTAGAGTAAAGCACCGCCAGCATTCAAAGTGACCAAACCATCAGCCAGAAAGCCCATAGGAACTGAGAAGTGGTCTGTGGTCACCACCTGCAGAACCACTCCTTTATTGGGGATGTCTTGCTAACTGCCTATGCTTTCTACCTGTTGTCTGTTCCATTGCACAACAGCATGTGAAATTGATTGTCAATCGGTGTTGCTTTACCTCTTGCTACCTAAGTGGACAGTTTGATTTCACAGAAGTGTAATTGACTTGGAGTTACATTGTGTTGTTTAAGTGTTCCCCCCCTTTTTTTTTTGAGCAGTGTATAATTTTATGTGTTTTATTATTTCTTTGGCTGTTTGTTAGCTGCCTAAGATTATTTTGTATAATATGGGTGGCCATATAAACTATTCTAATCAATAAATTAATAAAGTATAACTCAAAGCTGATTTACACAGGCAGATAGGCCATTTTGGATGTAATCCAATGGAGAGAACATTTGCATTAAATATAATCTTTAAAGAACTTTCCTTTTGGAGCAGGGTTTAGAGGACAGGTTTCAAGTAAATGGCAATAAGAGCATATATGAGACACATTATTTCCAGGCTTATCCCTAGTTAAGGACAATAATTTTGATGATTTTATTATTATTGATATTCTCCTCTTTGGTAACTTTTTAATTTGGGAACATTTGGGGAAACCTGTATGGTGGCATTCTCTACTTGGCATGTTCTGAATATCTTTTAGTCTTCTAAAAAGAAGCTTGTCCCACTAAGCTTTAGGTTTGTTGGAGCAGTTCTACAGAAGCTGTGCCCTGCAGCTTTTTTAGTGATAAATGAGCCATTTCAAATAAGTGGAGCTGTAGCCAATTTATGCAGAAGGAATCATTAAAGCATTTTTAAAATAGATAGTTTTGAAGGTTCAAATGTATAAACAAGGTATGCTAAACTCCAACATATACTCCGAATTTTAATGGAAAAGGTTGCAGCTCTTTGACTTTTTCCAACTTTAACAGAATTTGCCAAAAAACCAAAAAATCTGGCATGAACCATAGGTAACAGTTCCATCTTTCATCTAGGTTTCTCTTCTGTATTTATCTTGCTTTAGAGAATGCAGGGAATGTCTTTTTTTCCAACTTGGCACTTTTATCTAAACCACAGAAAATACATTGAGCAGCTTCTTGCAATTGTCTAAAAACAAATTCCAGTTCAGGAGACTTTGTAGAAAAGTCAGGCTAGGATCCAGAGATCCCAGTGCACAACTGGAAAACATTTCCACACATCCATAGAGGAGTCACTGATTTTCCATACAGCCACAGAAAATCCCCTGGTCCACATATGTAGCTTTTTAGGAGCAAAGAGGAATGTTAGCTATAAGAAAACCCACTATGCAATTGGCGTGCCTATCTCGATTAACCTGAGATAGGTGAAAAGCAAAACTCCCCAAAGAATACTATTTGTAAATAGTGCTATCTTAAAATATAATTGTACAGCTAATAAAATGAATTTCTTTTCACTGGCAGATAGCAGACTAAGCGCACTGAGGCAAGGTGCCAGGTAATTATTTTTGGCAATGAGCTGAGCAAAAATAGTTTCCTTGAGGGAAAAAAAGAGCATTCACAGAAGCTGAACATAAGAAAAAACAATAATAATGTATTTCAGACTTCTTGACTAGCCTTTTTGGCAATCATTAAAAATATGATACATTTCTGCCTGAAAACAGCAAGTTTAATTTTACCAATTAGCTGAATATTGTATGTACTGAATTAAAGTTCTGGCCGCTGGCTGTAGTAATTAACCATCAGAATACACTTGTCAATATCTTCTTTCAAAATGGCTTGCTGTGTTCTTGGTAAGATTCCTACAGATGCTAGATTTTATCATTTATTTGATAGTACTTCATATTATAGGATGTTTTTACACATTTCAACTGTTTGTTTGTTTTTATGTACTGAAAGCAGCTGTTAGACATTTACTTTTATACAAAGGAAACTGGCGAAGGGAGAGGTTTTGTTTTTTAGGAAAATTCTTCATGTCTTTGTAGATGCAAAAGAAAGGAAGGAATGCATTTCATTCCTTGTTGCTTCTTTGCCGGCTTGTTGTTTGGCAAGTCTGAGCAAATGATGGATGTACATTTATTTGCAGTCTTTCAGTCATGTAACATCTTTAAAAATCTTCAGTCTTGTATGAGTGTTGAAATGTAGCAGCTGGTAGGGCAATTTAGGGCTGAATAAGGCCACAAGATGGATATTGCAATGCTTCCTTTCAGAACTAGTCCACAGATGGCAGAATTTTCTCATAATATTTATGATCCCTTAAAGTTGGAAATCCTCAAAATACCTGAATTTGCCTTTTTTTTTACTTGTCAATATTGCCTTCATTTTAATGTATACATTTCCCTTTTCATACATTTCCCTTTGTTTTAGTATAAGGATTTTCTGGTGTCATAATTTTGTTTACAGATATTGCAAGGTCAGATACATGGTTGTTGATTATGTGCCATCAAATCAATGTTGAATTTTATTTACCATGGAGATAGATCTTCAATATGATCTATCCTCAATCTGCCCGTTCAGTCTTCCAATAATACATTCGTCACTGCTACAATCAAGATTATAACATCCTAGTGTTAACTGAGCTATTGATTAAATCACTTTGTCGCCACATATTGTACACAACACATTTTAATGCAGATTTTTATTGGTAGTTTTCTTTTAAAATTTAAAAGAAAATTTAAAAGAAATTTTAAATTTAAAATATAAAATTATTTTAATATTTTACCCAGTCACATATTTTATTATGCATTGCTATAGGGTACCAGAAAAATAAAAGTGATAAGTGACAAGTAATTGTCCAGCTTGAACACAAATTATATTTTTTCATAGCCTTCAAAATTCCTGAATCTCAAGTTTTAGAAATGAACCTTAATTCACTTTTACCCCATTAGCAATATTAGTGAACATTTCTTAGCTCTTAAGACAGAAAAAAAAACAGAAGTCAATTTCCTGCTTATTATAGAGTGAAGAATTAACAACATTTTGGTTTTACGGTTCCTCAGATTCTATGCCAAAAGTTATGTTCCAGCCCACATGGGATTTCCCCCGTGTCCATTTTCAACTGGAATCTCTTCACTTTTGACCATGATATTTGAAGGCCAAGTTCTTTCAACAATATACAATATATATTCCAAATATTATATTATCCTTTTATTAATCAAGAAAAAAAAGAGTTTCTTTTTATTAACTAGCAATTAAATGGTAATTCAGTTCTAATCCTATTTAGTTTTGGATTATGCTACATGTATTATTTATCATTTAACTGAAACAGAAGCTTTTAAAGAACAAATTATATGTGTAAAATAACACATATACTTGAAACTATAACATATAGTTTCAGGCTTTGGTTGGTGAAAACAAGCACAGACTCAATCTAGATTGATACTTCTTTGGATGGATTTTGACCACATGTTTTTATTCAAAGCAGGCTTTTTTATGTACGTAACTTTTTGGAATACAGCGAAAAAGTCCATTTCCTTTCTAATTAGAGAGTCAAGGAATTCAACATCTTTGCGAAATAAGCAGTGAATTATTCAGTGAATTGAAAAAGAAAAATTAATACAGTAATTTCTAGCATCACTTAAGAATAATAAGCCTCAATTGTATCTATTTTAGGCAATATATGTGATCTTATTATATATTTATGAAGCTTTATATTTATAAATTCCTTGATGAGAACATGGTATTTATTTAGGTAAAGTTAGCTCTGATTGGTAGTTTCCAGAAAAAAAGTTTGTTGTACAAACCAGAGATTCCAAGGGACTAAACTTGAGACATTGTGCATGTAAAATCTATAGTCTCCAAGATTTCTGTGGTTCCTCTCTAGCTCCAATATTTGCCTGTCAAATCAGAAGAAACAATTTTTAAATTGTATTAAATCAATTATTATTTTTAAATGAATGCATTTTAGTATGTATATAATATGAAAAGTAACAAGAAGGTGATTTAACTGTATTTCCAGTTTGTAAAATTCTCAGTTCCTAATATCTTGGATCCAAGCTCATTGCACAATAGGCGGACATAATTCCTTTGAAATAAGGGCTTCTTAAGAGCAAATCTCATCTCAATCTCCCCCCCGCCTACAATTGCATTTATTCATTATTTTAGCAAATTTAACAAAAGAGGCTAATTAGAAGAAAGTGGCCAGCCATTTGACCAGAATAGTATAAGGTCTCTTGCTTGAACAGGGGGTTAGACTAGAAGGCCTTCAAAGTCCCTTCTAACTCTGTTATTCTATATTTTACAAATTGAATTTATTTTTCCATTTCCTCTCAGTGTTTATTCAGCCAAAAGTGGAAATTTTGTTTCTAATTTTTTTTTAACATTAGGATTTATAGATTAGCTCTAACATTTTGCATATAAAGTTATAGTAGTAGTAACTAAATACATTTCCAGCTCTCTTTTAAAATGAATTGATTAATGTATAATTAATTAATTATAATGTGTATGTGTAATGTAATATGTATAGATCTATAAAAACTGTAGCGGATATAAATAAGACATGTTATCTTGAAAAAGCTTCACACCAACTAGAGGTTGGCATTTTTATAAGAATTTATTAGCTGACTAATAAATTATAAATTCAGCCTGGATGATTGAAAATCTCCTTAGAGACTTGTCTGATTTTTTAAAAAAATCCTTTAATGCTACTAAATAACATGATTTTAGGGGAAAAGAAACAACAATGCTTTTGATCACAAGAATATGATAAGAATATTTTAACCCTGAACTACACATATTTTCTTTTATTGGCATCACAATATAAGCCTATGTCACACAGCACCAACAAATGCAAAGAGGATGTAAAACGGACAAAAAAGCTTGCCATCCATTGGAAAATGTGATGCATCCGTTCTGTACTCACTGCGTCCGTTTTTCATACTCTCTATCTGTCCAGCATCCATCTAATATGATTTCATCCACTCAAAAAGTTTTGAGCTGCACAAAACTTTTTGAGTGGATAAAGTATCCAACGCGTCCGTTCTACATCCGCTACACATACGGGACATTCCGTTATACCGTCTGTTCATCATCTGTACGCGTCCGCTATATCTGGTAGGCATCCCGCGCATCCGCGCCAAACTCCCACATCAGTCTAGCGGAAAATGACAGGGAGGAAGCGAAACGGGAGCGGAAACGGACACGCAGCGTTAGTAGCATGGACGTAGAAAGGAGAAAGTGGATGCAGTTGCATACAGCATTACAATGGAAAAAATGTTCGTATAGGGGACGTATCTCGGATATTTAGGATGTCTGGAGTGATGCCCTTGGAGGTATGTGGAAAGACACCTAGTGGAAAAAATAATTATTTCCTATAAAAAGGGGAGAAATCACCTGGATCTCACTATCAGTCCAGCAGCCCCCTGCTGTGCAGACCTCTTCAGCCATTGCTCTTGCTCTTCCACAGCATCCAGTAATCATCCACATGGATCGTCGCAAACTCCATTTGGTAGCCGCCATCATTCTACAACAGTGTAAAGCCTCTACAGGCTTTTTTAACTGTTCTTACGGAAGAAAGGAGCGTCCAAAGAAGTGTCTATAGGTCGAAGATGGAATCGCAAGAAGAGCCGAGTTTATGGACTGTATAACAAAGCTTGATGGTGGAGCTGCAGGAACAAAGACACTTGTGCCATTCCAGAACTTCATGAGGATGCGCCAGCCATGTTTGATAAGTTGGTGGAGCGTCTGAGAACCAGTTGACCAAGGCAAACACCAACTTCCGGCAGCCTGGACCCTGGCTGAGGTGGCACTGACTCTGCGCCACCTGGCCTCCGGGCCATGTACAGGAGCATGCAGTACGCCTGGAGGGTGCCACAAAACACCATCAGCATTATGGTCAGAGGAGTGGTGCAGGCCATCATCGAAAAATACCTGGAGGAGCTTCCTTCCAGTTGCCCCTTCACTGAAGAAGGTGGAAGGAAAGTTGAGAGCAGTGGATCAGGAAAATTTGGAACTTCCCACACACCAGTTGGAGCCATAGATGGGGAAGCACGTGGCTGCAAAAACCCAAGCCAAATTCAGGCGGTCCACTTATACAACTACAAGGGCTTCTTCAGTCATTCTCTTCGCCATGGTCGATGCGACTTACAATTCATGTACATCGATGCTTCAGGCAACGGGTCAGCTTCAGATGTGCCCAGGGTATTGACAAACGCAGTGACCTCAAGGAGGGGCAGGAATGCAACCTCATCATTGGGGCTCCCAGATCCAGAACCCCCTGCCCAACGACACACAAGATGTGCCCTACTTTCATGTGGGGTGACGCCTTTCTCCTCAGAACCTAACCTCATGAAGCACTACACTTCTAGATGCCTCACCCATGGGGAAGAGGTATCTTTCAACTACAGGCTGTTCAGGGCAAGGCGGGTGGTGGAGAACGCCTTGGCATCCTGCCAACAGTTCCAGGTACTTCTCACCACATGCAGCATGGCCCAGAGACCGTGGGAACATCGGCGAAGCTTGCTGCATCTGCACAATCTCATGAGCACCTGTACCCAGTGTTGCAGAACAGGCTCGTGGACCACCAACAAGCAATGGAGACATTGGAGCCTGGTAAATGGAGGCAAGGGCAAAACCTTGATAGAACACTGTGGATGTGCAAGGCCCCAACAGAGCTTTCACGTGAAGGAAGAAGCAGCTCAACCTCCTGAAAAACACTGGTGCAACATTCCAGCTGGAGCAGTGGAGTGGCAAGGAAAGATGGTAGATGCTTAATGGATGCTTTCCTTCAGCCTGTCTTCATCACACTGTGACGTTGTGCCATTTGATGTTGAGTGGTCTACAAGAACAGGCATTTATAAAGAGTTGTTTTGATGTTGAAATGTTGTTGATGAATGATTAAATTGTTATGATAATAAAGGGCCATAGGTGTGGCCCCTGGGAGGTGGACCATCGAGTCCACTTATGCTTGCACTGGAGGTTTTATCTATCCCACAGCTATTACCCATTCCCCACAGGTATTCCTTACCCATCCACAGCTGATACCCAGCGCACAGCTATTACCCATTAACCACAGTATCCCTTTACCATCCCACTGCTATCCTTACCCACCCACAAACATGCAAGGTTAACCAGTTTCCTAAAGTTTCCACAAGACTTTTAATTTACTAAAAAAACTGAACCAAGTGTGTGAGCAAAGATAAACTGTAAAAGCAAAATGCCCAAGTAAAGTGTCCCAAGCAAAGATCAAAGTCAACCAGTAGCAACCCAGTCTCTGGCACTCTTCTCAGTCACTCTGAGGCATGCCCATGTCTCAGGGGTGAAGGGTCCATGTCGCTGTAGTAGGTGGCTTGTGCTTGGAGTGCTGGTCTGAGGCACCTTGGGGTTGCCTGGCCCCGGAGGGACAAGCAGGGGACGGTGTGTGGAGAAGCTTTCAGAGAGCTGGCTCAGTCCTGTGATGGTTGAGCAGCCCCTTCCTCCAGGGACATGGGGTGTCGAGCCCCGAATTAACCGATGACGATGTTCTTGAGGCCGGGCTTGGCTGTGGGGTAGAGGAGAGGTGTAGTGGGATGTCTGGTTTCTTGGCAGCTGAGCAAGGGTGAGCGTGGGTGGCGTCTTGTGGCGTCAGTGGCATCTGTGGGCGTCGGGTGCTTGTGCTGTGTGGTGGCATCGGGTGGCATCAGGTGGCATCGGTGGCGTCGATGTACCTGGTTGCCTGGACTGGGAAGGGTGCCTGTGCTGCTGGAGCTCCTGTTAGCCGTAGCCTTGGTAGGTGAGGGCCTGTGGAAAGCCTGGAAAGGGCAGTGACATCACCTGGGGTGGAGGAGCAGACCTGGGACTGGGTGGGAGCATGGTTCGCTGGGTCGGAGGTTGTGAAGAAGCGGTGATCCTGTCCTTTATCACTTGGTACTTGTGAATTTCCGACGAGTGTTCAATGAGGGTCTGGGTTGACGTAGGTGAGGAAGGGCTTGCCAGTTTGGAGGATGGACGTCGTGTGTGCGTATAGACTGAGAGAGGAGATTTATGCTTGCTTTTTGATGGTGTCCTGATCTCCAGCAGGACAGTGTGGCTCTGCCCCTCTGGTCTGCCTCTCTGCCTGCGTTCTGTGGAGGTGGATCTGGGGTGTGGGTGGGTTGTTGTCAAGCACGCCTTCTCCTTGATCCCACTGCATCAGGGGTCCTCTCGACGGCGCTCTGCCACGGTGAGTGCAGCTGTCGGGGGGTCGCCGTCTGTGGGACGCTCCCAGTTACCTGTGTTGGACCATTAGGAGCTGACTCTGGCCAGAAGAGGACTGGGTCTCTGTGGGCTGCCTGATGAGAGGGTAGACAGAAGGGGGCTGCTCCTAAAAAAATGCGACCTTCACCCTCAAGAAGCTGCACTGGCCATTCACTGTATGGTTCTCCTGGTCGGTGACTTTGCCGCGGTCCTGGCGCCAGGATCTTGAGGTTGCAGCTTTTCCGCGTAACAGTGTGTGCATGTGCTTCCACAGCCGAGGGCACCTCTGAAGTGTAGCCCAGGCTCTCTGCCTTCCTCTCCAAGCCGCTTGCTTCCTTTTGGTGTCTCGATAAGCCTGTTGTCCCTTCGCCAGAGGTACTCGTTCTTCCCTCAAGCCATTCGAGTTACCTCATCTTCATGTTCGCTCTTCGATGAATACTGCCTCCTCTCCCTGATATCGCGCGATTGCCTCTTCCTCCCTTGGCAGGGCTTATGGGCCCCAGTCAGAAGGCTTTGAGGTTCTAGGGCTGTCCACCCACCACACCAATAAGCAGCAGCAAACAACAGCAGCAGCAAAAGCAGGACACAGGCAGGAGCAGCAGCAGCAGAGTAAGC
This sequence comes from Laticauda laticaudata, assembly GCA_004320025.1. NCBI lineage: Eukaryota > Metazoa > Chordata > Lepidosauria > Squamata > Elapidae > Laticauda > Laticauda laticaudata. The sequence goes on along the minus strand of BHFT01018091.1, from coordinate 114,493 downwards.
ACAGCACCAGGAGCTAGCACCAGCAGAATCAGCACCAGCAGAGGTTAGCACCACATCGCAGCACCAGCAGAAGCACCAGCAGGACGTCAGGAGCAGCACAGCAGGACGGAGCATCATCCAGCAGAGTTAAGCACCAGCAGAAGGCCCCAGTACCAGGAAGCCGCACCAGCAGAAGGCCCACACCAGCAGAATTTCAGGCCCGAGCAGCAGAAGCCCCAACAGAAGCAGAGTCAGCGCCAGGGGGTGGGATGGTGGCCCTGTCTTCTTGCCAGGGCTGCAGAAGATGGACAGGCTTCTCTTTCTTCCCATGTTGTTGGCTGGAGATGAGTCTGGGCAGCAGGATCTTTCTCTGGAATGGTGACCTGGCTTGTGAGCTGCAGTCCGTTTATATCCGCGGGGTGATGCAGCATCCTCCCCGCATACGCAGTGAATGCTTGCATCCGCTTAGGGCATCAGCAGTGCGTCCTCTCATGCATCCATATGCATGTCCGCTCTGCATCCGCTCCTTCGCTGTGCGTCTGCTGCACTTGTGCTTCCCTGAAGCCCTGCGGATGTGCCATTCTGCTTCCCATCCGCTTCCATCTGCTAAGACTTCTGTGGAGCATCCACGTTTTACATCCTGCTACGTCCTCTCCCGTCCGTTCCTTTCCGTTAGTTTGTCCGCTCTGTTATGCAAATTTGGGGCACTTTTGAGAGCGGATAACAATGGATGGAAAATTTTCTCGTCTGCTGTGTCCTTTTTATATACTTTTTGCATCCGTCGGCCTATGTGACAGGCCCTATATATAGCAGAATGGTTTTATTATCAAGTCCCCAAACACTGAAAAGAGTATTATTTCAAAAGTTATCTTTGAAATTTATTATGATATTAAGAAAACAAAAGATCTATGAATATACAGTCTATAATCATAAATAGTATTTTCCTTGTTTCATGATGAACTTTAGGGAAATCATTGTAGTTACTATGTGCACACATAACTTTGGTTTTAAGTCAGACATATGATTATATTTCTGCCTTTAACTCATCTGCTGGATTCATAGGGAAATTGCTTCATGATGCAATATGCTGCAGTTAAAAACTCATTAGAACTTCAGAGTGTGGCAGAAAATAAAAACAGGAGGTGACTTTCAGGAACTGAATGGAGGAAGGGACTTCAGAAAACACAAGTAGTTTATGGGAAAAAGCCACACCAAGTTGTTCCTTACATTATCCATCAAAGAAGCATAGCAATGCCAGGTTCTTAAAGCACCATATTTATGTCATTGATAAAATTCAATAGGCTCTGTATTTGGTAAAACTGATTTGCAACTTTGGAGTCATGTTCATTCCATAATAACAACAAATTATTAACAGCTGTGCCTTGATTAGGAGCCTGTTAGTTGGGCTCATATAATTAGTGTCAAAATCAATTTATTTGTGTATTGCATTTTTCCCAAACAGATTGAGTTTGAAGGTTGTTCAGGTACAAATACCACCAAGTATCAAGCAGATTAGTTTAATGTAATTACTGTCCAGTTAAAAGCATATCAATTTTAAATAATCACAAGAAAAATCAGTAGGCTAGTTAAATATTTCCAATAGCAATACCAACATTGTACCCCAAATGCAGTTCATTCAACTCTTCGCATGTGGGGTTTTTCTGCATAAAGAACTTAGGGGAGCCGTGGAGTGCCAAGTTAATTCTCAATTTGCATGCCATTTCCATGAGACAATCTCCCCAAGCTTAATGAAGATAAAGTTTTCTGTAATTGAAAACATGCAGTTTTCCTCAGTCAAGCACACCTCTTGTAGGCTTCTTGCAATTTGTATCATTCCCAGTCTTGAGGGCAATAGTACCCAGAGGTGAGATCAATGCTAATTCTGAGATTCAATTTTTCCTCCAAGAAGTTTTTCTGCGAATATAGCAAAGGGCTGTACTCAAACCCCCATCACAAAACTTTTCAAAGATTAGTTTAAATAACTGAATCAGGTACCACAGGATGTATCCACTTCTATACAACCATATTGTTCTTATTACAATTATCTTATATATTAAAAGCTGGATTATGCATGTGTAAAGGAGAAAGAAACTAATTGTTTTCTTTAGAGGAGAGCATTGACTGTATAGGAATACAGTATATAATATACAATACTTTATTCTCCCTCATTTACCAAATCATTTTTCAATAGACATATTTTGTGAACAGTTTAAGAAGGGAGATGAAGAATTATGAATGAAGGACCTATCCACAAAGGAACTTATACCTATAGATTAGAAATCAAACTGTATTCTTTTACATCTCAAAGTATTTCAATATCAGCAATTGGGGGAATTTTTCAAACACAAGTAAATGGATTGCCTGAAAATCCCAAGAGTTTTTGAGCTTTCTTTATCAATATAGAAAGGAATAATTTATCCATCAGCTGGAGACAGAGTTGGCTGATCAATTCCTGACATGCATCAATTGCCATTAAGTGCTTGGTGTTGTTTCAGGCTCATATAAACAACATTTTTAATCACTTGGTTTGATGCTTTGATGCATCTGAGTTTTGTAATTCTATTGTGACCATAGAATCTTACTTCCTTGCACTAATGATGAAGTCTTGAATGAAGTCTGCTGATGATATTTGGGGTTAGAGCAATACCTCCTTTTTCTAATTCAAATTAATTCATCTGACTCAGGACAAACAATAATTTGTCCTGAAAACTTTGCCTCTCAAATTCCTGTGATTCTGTGAACTGCATTACAGACATTTGTAACACATGTAATACAGATAGTCCTCAAGTTACAACCATTTGTTTAGTTACAATGGCACTGAAAAAAAAGTCTTGTGACTGTTTTTCATACGTTCAAGGATCCCATGACCATGTGATCAAAATGTGGATGCTTGGGAAGTACATGCATGGTCCTAGAGTCATGTGATGCATTTGCGACCATCCCAGTCAACTGACTTCCAACAGGCAAAGTCAATGCCCCATTAAGTGAATCAACAGCATGATTCACTTAATAACTGCAACGATTGCTTAACAACTATAGCAAGAAAAACATCGTAAAATAGAGCAAAACTCACTTCACTGCCTTGCTTAGCAATTGAAATTTTGGGTTCAGTTGTGATTGTAAATTGAGGATTATCTGTACTATTTCTGTGATAAACATGTACAAACTAAACAAATGGAGGTGAAGCAAAACCTTGAAGGTGTTACAGGTGACATCTAGAGATCAGAGAATGAGAGGTGACTGGCAAGATGTTTACATTCTACACAAATACTTCCTAAAATATAAAATTGATCTTCATAAGCATATCTCAGATGTGTGCAGTTAGATTTCCTTTCTCCCAACTGTTGTAAGGCTAATAATGAATGGTAGTGATTAGTATTTATATTTGTGTTAATTTTCTGCTTTTATGTGTAGTTGCTCATAAAGTTACATAATGCAGCAGTATTAAAATACGCATAAGAATTGAACAGTAACATGTTTTTGTGGTTGAGTTCAATGTTGCTTATATTTAGAACACTAAATGCTCCAGATTGAAAAATAATTTTTAATTAAGGCTACATGCTTTAAATCCTGCGGTTGCCATAATAAAAATTTAGGACACTTTCTTATATTTGAATTGACCGCATTGCTTTCCATGAAATGTTTATATTGGGTTATGAATATGGCAGAAAGTTGCAGTGCATGCACTAGATTATAATAAATAGCTGATTTAAGGGAAGTCCCCCTTAATCCTTATTCTTGTACTCTCACCCACTCCTATGGAGAGCTTGTTTTGTCGCTGGGCTACTACTCTTTTACAGAGAAATTTTCTTTTCATGTAGATTAATTCAGGAGCAAAAGAGTGGAAACTTTCTCTGTTTTCTTGTCATTTTTTAGCTAGCAGAGTGGCTGGATTTATAGGCTTAGATAGTCAAAAAAGTCAAGAAGGTGGCAGAATTATGGAGTTATTTTTGGATACACTAAAAAGTTGGAAACTAAATTTCTAGTTGAACACAAAGGGTTATTTTTTAAAAATTTAGAACTCGGCTGACATTTGAACAAAATAGGAGAAAATATTCTCACTCCTGCAGACTTTAACTCACAATCTTCCAGGAAGAAATGCATATGCTAAGTGATAAAACAAAATAAGGAACTGTTCAGATCAGACCATAAGATAAATTTAAAATATTATTTTATTTTGCATTTAACTCCACATTTCCCCTGATGAATATTTCTTTCTATATTCCAATCTTTTGCTGGTTTGGGCTTTTTTTTTCTTACCTACCTGGAACAGACTGATAAAGCCCACCATCTTCTTTCAGAAAAAAAGACAAAACAAATAAGATGATAAGTTTTTTTGTTTTTGTCATGCTTTTAAAGCTCATCAGAGAAGGAAGATTCCTAGTCCTGACAGATTGTTCAGAGTTTGAACAGAGTTAGTAAGTCTCTATACACTATCTAAAATAAACTTAGTTTTTGAATGATCAGATTGTATTTGAATCTTTGGGATTATTTACTCCCTATACATGACATAAATCTATTGGCCAGTGTTCCAACAAAAATGGAATTAAAGTTCTATTGCTAAGAGCAACGGTTTTTTAAATAGGAGCATCTAAACTCTTCAGAATGTTTCCATTGGAAGTGGGAAAACTTGGAACTTTGTTGAAAGGCCAACATTCAAAATGATGTTGTTTAAATGCCAATCCTGAACATTTGCCACCATAATACTAATGTAATATTTTTATTATGACTTTGTACATAATATGATTGGTCTGAATTTTTTTCCTGATATGCTTATCTTAAATGCATTCTATTCTGTTCTTTTTAAAACATCCTTTTGGCTACTGGATTTTCTCTGAAGAGGCTATTGAGAATCCAGCTTTGAGCAGCTGATTCCAGAATGTGGAACAGATGGCTATTTTCATTCATTATTGGATGGATTTCTGCAGGCGTGTTATTTTAAAATAATTTATTTTTAGTGTAATGTTTTTGGTTTGGAACCCTTTCTCATTTTATTTTTTTCCCTTGCACTTTTATTTTTAACAAGCTTCTGCTGGGGATGGCAGGCTCTACGGATGAAACTCTTCAGGAAGCTGCAGCTGGTTGCATAGCAAACATCCGCAGGCTGGCTCTGGCTACAGAGAAAGCTAAGTATGGCTGAAACTCCAAGCAGCTTTTATCAGGCCCTGTCAGCTTTTTCTGTATAATGTACTGTATGTTAGGCTCAGATTGATGGGCAAATGATGATTGAGAATGTCTCATAAACCTATATTTTCAGTTATTTGTACTAGTGTGGCATGCCTAATAAAAATGGATACAATAGTGAAATATAAATTGAAAAAGTGCATGATATTATAGCATTTACCCTAATTATTTGTATTTTATCCCTTCATCTATACATATTTGGCATAACCAAAATACATCACTATATATCTCAAAGAGTTGTAAATTTAATAAAGCTGCCTTTCTTCTTGTTTGGAATGCTGGTGTCAAACTCAAGGCCACGGGCTGTATCCGGCCTGTGGGGTGCTTAGAACTGGCCCTTGTAAATAGCCGCCTGCCTGAGATGCCTCTGCCAATAAAAATGAAACTCCATTTTCACTGGCAGAGGGCTGCAGGAGGTTGTTGAGCTGAAAACAGAGCTCAGCAGCCTGTTTTTGCTGGCAGAGCACTTGGGCCACCACAAGCTCCCATTGACACGAGTGACATCAAGCTGGCCATGCCCACCCTGGCCACACCAAACCAGCCCTCTCCCGAAATCAAACACAACCCTGATGCGGCTCTCAATGAAATCAAATTTGACACCCCTGCTGTAACAAATGTATTTCCTTTCATTGTATGTGGCTGTACAATTTTTTACTAAAGTATTAGATAAGTCTGTCTAATTGTCCCATTATTTTGATTTTCCTTACTTAAGTACTTAAAAATCAAAAGAGGACTACATTTACATAGGCCATCTGGAACTATACAAGGATGTTAAACACATGAACTTTCCTACATGCTCCCAACATTCCATCTAATACCCATACTTTAATATTACTACCTGTACCAACAATGTTAATTAATTTGATTAGAAATACATAGTGATCCAAATATAAGTTCAAGTCTTAGAGCTCACAACTAGATATATTACATCAATTTAAAGCAAATAAGCATTTTCTTCTTCATTAGACTATCTCTGGTCATGTCCTGTTTTTACTCATAGTAATGCTACCCTACAAATCTATACTAGATTCTATTAATCAGCTTTAGGATCATAACTTTTCCCAAAGGATGTTAGAAATTATAATTTGCAGAAGATGTGTATAAATCATTATTCCATGTTTCTAGATTACCCCAAATTTCCAAGATTCCTTATGGATTTTCTACCAGATTCAGTCTGTGATATAGCATATATCCATAATTAACTTCCCTATGGAAGTAGTGCTACTGATACAATTCCTGTTGACTAGCCTTTTCTCTATATTGTATATAGGAAAATTTATAAATATCACTCTACATTAGCAATTCTTCCCTAAAGACTTCAGCCTTATCAAATGTCAAACTGACTGTTATTTGCAAGCATTAATTTCCTTTTCAAATGCAATAAATATCTTTTCTTTCTCAACCTTGTCAAACCATTGAAAGCCTAACTTTTTATATATCTGCTGCATCAAAATTTGTGTCAGATCATATATTTCTGTCCCCAGAGATAGTTTAAATATTTGGAAGAAGATGAGTAAGTTTTGCAAAATGAAATACAGTAATAAACTGGCCTTGACTGGCTGTTTGATTGATTTATTCTCAAACCGTATATCAGCCTTCTCTGAGATCATGCCCTCCAGATGTCTTAGACCTGTAGCTCCTAGCTTCTGGGCACACTGCCTGAGAATTTTGAATGTTGTGGTCTAAATACATCCCAAATACATTGCAATGCTCAAAGCTAATGTGTAGATTATAATCCATATAAAGTATACATCAAAGGAAGTAATTACCCAAATATTTAAGTTTTATAGGGTCTGTAAAATTTTCCTTCTGCTACAGCAAACCTGAAGTCCAAAGCAACTATCTTGAAATAAATGACACTCTGTTAAAATAAAATAAAAATAACAATACATGATCAAGAGGCAATTTGGAACATGTGTGTCAATGGCAGTTTGGCAATATTTTATTTTACACTTGGAGCTAAAGCTTCAAAATGCATTTAATACCTTTTCCAATTTGGTTATGGTCAGCTTCCAAATGAGTGTAAATCAGCTACCCTCCTCTAGATGTCATAAACACTAAACTGCACTTTCGTTAAAATGCTCACAGGGGAAATGACTTTACCCAACCATTCTGCAAGAGAAGTGCTATCATACTCCAGGAAGAAAGCTGAGAGAGAGAACCTGCCTTTCTTTGAACAGAAACTATAAAGTTTTCCCTGCAAATGTCTGTCAGCAAAAAAAAAAAGGTTCTCTTTATCGTTTCCTGAATGTATGATTTATTGCCTGATGACAGACACTTATTATCAACTAATCAATTGTCCCAGGATGTTCGACTAGGCACTGAAATGTGAGCTTTACATTCATTTCCTGCTAAAGTTCAAGTGAATGAAAATATATGTTACAGGCTACTTACACATTGTTTTATCTCTTCCCCCCTCCCTTCCCCTAGTCTTACTTGTTAAGCAGAGCCTGAACGTCTATGTATAACAATGTATAGGTTCACAGGCACTAAATTGTATTTAATGAACTATATTTATAATTTTAAAACATTAGGTTTTGTCTTGTTTCTTGATTGCATAATATGATGGGCTACTAGATATCATATTATGCTTTGTTTGTTTCTTTGTTTGTTTCCAGCTTTTATTATTTTTACAATAACTCAAGGCAGTGAACATTCCCTATACAACTTTTTCTTTCTATTTTCCTCAGATCAACAATCCTGGTAGTTAGGTTAGGCTGAGAGAGAATGATTGGCCCAAAGTATTCCTGCTGGATGGCTAAGGCAGGGTTCATAATCTTCTGGCTAAGGCAGGGGTTCATAAGGCAGGGGTTCATGGCTAAGGCAGGGTTCATAATCTTCTGTTTTCTAGCCTAGTACCTTAACCACTAGACCAGACCATCTCTTTTATATAGCTGATTTTTTCATGCCGAACATGTGTAATAAGTCATTGCTCAATGATTTCTTCACTTAGGGATAATTATGGCCTGTGCCTAGATATCTATTTCAAGTAAGATGGGAAGGCTGAGCTGTTTATTGTGGGATAGCCATATCCAGCACTCATATATGAGAGGGGATTCATCTTTGGAAGCACTTCTGGGTGTCCTAACCAGCAGACAGTCATGGCCATCCTGGCTTTAGAAGTATTTCCTCATGGAAACTTTTCTGGCACCCAAATAAGCTGAGGCCATTTTTCTGCTCCTTATTATTGATGTTGTTGTATTTTGAACCACAGACGTTTTAGGATAGAAATCTCTAAGGAGAAAAAAGAACAGTTTCATTGGAATGAGTGGCTAATATTATAAATAATAAATAATATTATCATCATCATTATCATTATCATCATCAACAACAACAACAAATTGGCTTGAACAGTATTCTTTCTTTTTTCTTGTACAACAAAAATGCAAACTTGGGCTGCCGTATTTAATTACTCCTTTGAGATAAACCAGTGTTTTTTAAACTTGACAACTATGATGTATGAACTTCAACTCTCAGAATTCCCCAGCCAAATGCCATAAGATGGATGGATACACAGATAATATGGATGAGATACATGGAGAAAGCAACATAGAAAAGCCTTTTTCTATTCCTGGCTCGTTATCTGCCCACAGTTCCATAAATTTTCCCAATGCTTTTACCTAATCCCATTTTGCATCCATTTCAGAATGCTGCCTTCATTGCTTCCAAGAATTGAATGCCCCCTGCTATCCCCTTCCCTAGCTAGTGTATCCATCCTTCAGTTTAATCTTTCCTGGATCCCAAAAGTTTTCTGTTGGCATTAATCCAGCTCACTTCTCTGCCTTTTATTTTTACTTTTAAATAACAAAGTGGCCATTGCTGAGGCATACTGAGACCACTCCACCTGACTACTTTGATACTAATTTTACAGATTTGAAAACAGGCTGGAGTCAAGAGACTCCAAGCCCTGCTTCCCATGTCTGTCAACTCCTCAGCTTTCCAGCATGCTCCCTGGGACACAGGAACAGTAGATGGAGTAAGAGACTGAAAAGCTCAGTCAGCCCAGCAAACTCTAGAGTTTTGATGACCTCCCATTTACCTTTAAGGGTAAAATCCTAGGTTAGTCTCACTCCATCAAAACAAAAACATTCCCTCTTCTGGAACTAAGCCAGGAGAAATTTTTAGCCCAAATGTAGCAGGCAATTGGGAAGGCCGTTACTGTTGTGATATGTACATAAATATTCAGAATCATATTTTACCAATTCGGCTCAGCTACAATGTTCACTGCTACTCAGCAGTTTTTTTATTGCTATTATCAAGATACTGATGTGAGTGAACTGCCACAAAGCAATTGGCTCCTCTGAATAGATAAACTGTAACAAGGTGGTTTGAGTCATATTTTAATATACAGTCTCCAACTTTAGAAAATTTGCAGAAAACATACCTATCATAGGCTTTGGGCAATCATGCTTTGCATTAGTATTTTTTTTTTATTCTATTTCTTTACTCGATGCCTCTGATGGCCAGTTCTTGGACAGTTCCTGTTGGGTATGAGATTTTTTTTTTAAACCAAGTCTATAATCAATTGTGTTTAGAGCCACAAATTTGCTTTTCCTCCAAAGGGCTTATTCTCCCCACCCACCCCCAGCGTATCAGATTGCTTGATGCTGGGTTGATATTGGCCAGGCACTGTGAAGGCACTCAGAGGAAGCATAACTGCGGCAGCAGGGAGCAAATCTACAAGACTATTTTGAGGGAAGTGGGTGTTAAAATCAAAGCAGTTCAGTGGCTACATGGGAAAGTTGTCTTGTAAGCAACAGTTAAAAATAAAACTTTTAAATGGGAAAAAAACGGAATGGGGCAAAACACGCTCCTTTGCATCAAATGGCATGGCTTGATCTATACATTAGGAAAGAGCCACTGTCTTAGCAATAGTGTAATTCAGCCTTTTCCTTGTCATGCTAGCTGAGGATAGCAATAGCAATAGCACTTAGAATTACATACAGCTTCACAATGCTTTACAGCCCTCTCTAAGCGGTTTGGAGAGTCAGCATGTTGACCCCAACAATCTGGCTCCTCATTTTACTGACCTCGGAAGGATGGAAGTGTCCATTCAAGGCTGAATCAACCTTGAGCAAATGAGATTTTGGCTCTCCAAATTGCAGGCAGATGGAAGTCAGCAGAAGTAGACTGCAGCATTGCACTCTAACCACTGTACCACCATGGCTCAAGATGGTGGACGTTGCAGTCAGCATGTTTATTTATTTATTAAATTTATTTGCTGCCCATCTCATTTCAAATGACTGGACAGTTTACAGTATAATAAACATTAAAAACAGTATATCAAATATAAAATGAAGGACATACAGTTGAAAAAAGTTTCTCCTCCTTTCTAACCTGCCTTCTTTAACCTTTGCTCTTTTAACACAGTTTATCCTCTTGCTTTTTTAAGGCTTCAGTTTGAGTGTTAGGGCCACACAGAGATTTGGTTTAATTCCATAAAAGTATTTTGTGAGCACAAAGTGTATGAACAGCTGTTCTCTACAGCTGTTCTCCAATGGCAGCTGTGGAAAGCAGATGCACAATCCTAGACAAAACACAACTGCTTTAAAGAGTAGTAGATAGGTGCTGCTTTTGGCACAAGATGCTTTCCAGAGCATCCTTTTCTCATCAAATCCAAAGCACTACACAGTCCTATTAGATACAGTGATTTGGATTCTGACATCTTTATATGGCAAACATTACAGAGGAAGACACTGCATATTGGCCACACAGAATAGAATGGAATGGAATGGAATAGGAATAGATTAGAATTTTTTATTGGCCAAGTGTGATTGGACACACAAGGAATTTGTCTTGGTGCAAATACTCTCAGTATACATAANAATCATACTAGGAAACAGTCAATATAAATCTTAAGGATACAAGTGACAAAGTTACAGTCCTACAATCACAAGTGGGAGGGGATGGGTGATAAGGAGTGATGAGAAGATTAACAGTAATAGTAGTGCACACTTCATAAATAGTTGAACAGTGATGAGGGAATTATTTGTTTAGCAGAGTGATGGCGTTTGGGAAAAAACTGTTCTTGTGTCTGGTTGTTCTAGTGTGCAGTGCTCTGTAGTGTCGTTTTGAGGGCAGGAGTTGAAACAGTTTACATCCGGGATGTGAGGGGTCTGTAAATATTTTCACAGCCCTCTTTTTGACTCGTGCGGTATATAAGCCCTCGATTGAAAGGAGGTTGGTCGTAATTGTTTTTTCTACAGTCCTAATTATCCTCTGAAGTCTGTGTCTGTCCTGCTGGGTATATTGTATACTGTGTGTTCATAAGGCAAACTGCCGTCTTGTGTCAGTAATAACATTCATTTAATTTCTGTTTTTAACTTGAATGTATGACACTAGCAGCCTACAGAAAGCAATTGTGGAAGGAAGTTGAAAGAGGTCAGGCTGCAGAGCTGCTGTTCAATAATGCAGATTTCTTTGTGGAGATAATTAAGCCTCTAATAGAGGCCAATGTATTTACATGCTCAGTGGAGTTGAATATATGTATAGTTTTAGTTTCTCCTTCATCCATGCCACTATGCCAATCTTCAGTTTTTGACAAAGTCTGATAAATACATGTACAGGTATAAAAATCAAGCTTGGATAATTTTCCATAGCTGTCTGCAAATTCTCTACATCCTCTTTACCCCCAACACCCCTATTTGAGAAAGAGACAAAAAAAAGGTTTGCCAAAAAAGTTCTTTCATTTTAAACCCAATCTCCATGGTGAGCTATCAAGTTTTATGTCACTAAATAAGCACACAAATAAGTCATTCCCCCAGGAAAGAGCTATTGCTGAAAATGGCGTGTAAAAGGGAATAATAGCACCCAGGGAAAATATTGGAGAGAGTGCCATGTGAGTGAAGCATATATCACAGTATTGGGATAAAAGATGGATCCAAGGTACACCTCCTAGCCTGTTACTTGTCCATGCCTGATTAACAATTATCATTTTAATTCAACTAATGAGATAACAGCTAACTCTGAAGCACTTTTTAACTGTAGTGAAAATAAAACTTTTTAACTGTAGTGAAAATAATTCCAATGAAAAAAATGTTGCTCATATATTAAATGGACCCTCAGGCTGCCACTGCGTCTTCTGCTTCTAATAGAAAAAAATAGTATCCAACAGAGAATGTATTCATTGTCTGGTGCAATCAGCCCAAGTGTTCCTTCCTTATGAGCTCCCTAAATTCTTATGTGGCACTGTTTCTGTTTTAATTCTTCAATGAACAATTGTCTTTTGTGTTCCTCTCATCCTGTTTGGGAAAACAAACACGAGAGGGAAGGAAAATGGTGTTTGTGTATATTCTTTCTTGGTATTTGCCTAGGAACAGAGCCTCAAACACTTAAGTAGTTTGGAGAAAATCTGATGAATGGGTCAGCCCTCTTGCTGTGAAGAATTTTAGGAACAGTTTTGATAACTTGGGACCATTTATGGTTGTGTTTTAATTCAACCTTCAGACAAACACATTCAAATCCTAGAGGGTGCACCATCAGGGATAAAGGCAAGAAATTTGATATCTTGGTTTTGAATTTAAATTCAGTACTTTGCTTGTAGTTGTTGTGTCAATAGAGAAATGAGTGCAGTTCAAAGAAAGGTAAAAAACATGGGAGAATCACATACATAGCTTTTCATAACCCTTGTTTCAGGCCACACCAATGGTGGGTTTCCAAATTTTTTCCTATCAGTTCTGAGAGATTGTTTCGCATGCGGAGGGCTCAATGACCGCTGTCTGTATCAATGCTGGTGAGCTGTGCTATTTTTTTAGCTCAACTGAGACACAGCATTCTGCTCTGCCACGCAAATCAGCTGAACTAAAAAAAACCAAGGGAATGTAGGAGAGCTAATGGCAGAGGTGGATGGGTGGGGCCAGCCAGAGGTAGTATTGGCCGGTTTTCTAAACTACTCAAAATTTCTGCTATGGGTATGCCAAAACCGGTCCGACCAGCTGAATGCCCCCTTCGAGCCACACAAGAATATTCTTAGGGTCCCCTCTTTACTAGAATGAAATAAAAAAAAATACAAACCACAACTAGTATATACTTGAAGTACACCCTTTTAAAATGTATGACAGTATATGTAGTACAAGACTTTTGATGCTCACTGGGAATTTTTCTGGGAAATAAAAGAAAACTTTGCCAAAGAAGGTAGTGACAAACATTCCTGAGACAGAGCCAAGGAAACTGCATAGATGCAAAAGACTGACTTCTTTACTTTTAGAATGCCATTCAAAACAATTTGGATCCTTCTTTCTTTCCATCTATAACATAACATCTGCTCCCTAGATTATTTTCTGTTGTGAAGATATATGTATCTTCAGCCTGTTTTTGGGCTACCACCCCAGACAATCCTTTTGTAGGGCCATATGTGAATATGTTCCTCATCCCTGACCTGTTGTGAATTTCAGGAATATAGCTCTGATATTCTTAATTAATGGTCTTAGACTATCATATTGCAGATCATTGTTCTATTTAATTTTGAAGCTTGCTAAAACAATGAATGTCTCATGAATTTCTAAAGGCCCTGTCACACTGGCCGACGGATGCAAAACGTTTGTAAAAAGGACACAGCAGACGAGGAAAAAATGTTCCATCCGCTGTTATCCGCTCTCAAAAGGGGCAAAAATTTGCATAACCAGAGCGGACAACACGGAAAGAACGGACGGGGGGAGGATGTTAGGGCGGATGGAAAGCGGATGCTCCCACGGAAGCCTAGCGGATGGGAGCGGATGGCAATCGCAAGGCTTCCGGGGGAGCGCAGCAAAGCGGACGCGGAATGGATTACAGCGGATGCAGAGCAGACGCCGAGCGGATGAAGCGGATGCACAGTGGATGCCGAGCAGATGAGAGCGGAAGCCTAGTGGATGCTAGCGGGATGCCGAGCGTTCACTGCGCATGCGGGCAGGATGCATTGCGTCAGCCCCGCGGACATAAAGGGAAGCAGCTCCAAGCAGGTCAACATTCAGAGGAAAGACCTGCTTCCAGACACATCAAAGTGCCTTGCCAGCCTGCCCTGCATGGCTGCCTGCCAGCCTTGCTGCCTGCCATCCTGCCAGCCGCCTGCCAGCCTCCTGCCAGCCTTGCTGTCTACCTGCCTGCCAGCCTTGCTGCCAGCCTGCTTCTAGCCTCCCTGCCAGCCTTGCTGCCTGCCTGCCAGCCTGCCTGCCTGCCAGCCTTGCTGCCACCCAGCAACCCCACAACCATGGGGAAGAAGACAAAAGCCTCAGCCATCTGCTGCAAGCCCTGGCAAGAGGGACAGGGCCACCCTCCCCCCCTGGCCCTCACTCTGCTCTGCTGGGGCTTCTGCAGCCCGGCTCGCTCTTCTGGGGCTGGGGCTTCTGCTGATGCTGCTTCTGGAGGAGCTGATGATGCTGCTTATTGGTGGTGGTGCTTCTGCTGGTGCTTACTCTGCTGAAGCTGCTTCTGAGCTGGTGGCTTCTGCGGTGCTTACTCTGCTGATGTTGCTTCTGGCGGTGGTGCTTTCTGCTGGTGCTTACTCTGCTGGCACTGCTCCTGGTGCTGGTGCTTCTGCTGGTGGTTACTCTGCTGGTGCTGCTCCTGGTGCTGTGCTTCTGCTGGTGCTTACTCTGCTGGCGCTGCTCCTGGTGCTGGTGCTCCTGCTGGTGCTTACTCTGCTGGCGCTGCTCCTTGTCCTGCTGGTGCTCCGCCTGCTGGTGCTCCTGGTCTGTGTGCTCCTGGTCCTGCTGGTCCTGCTGGTGCTCCTGGTCCTACTGGTGCTCCTGGTCCTGCTGGTGCCCTGGTCCTGCTGGTCCTGCTGGTGCTGCTGCGCGCTGCTGGTGCTTAATCTGGCTGCTGTGCTGATCCTGGTCCTGCTGGTGCTGCTGCTGCTGCTGCTGCTGGTGGTGGTGGTGTGGAGGAGCAGCCCTACAACCTGGAAGCCCCTTTGATGAGGGCCCATGTGGTCCTGCCAAAGGGAGGAAGAGGCAGACGCGAGAACGGAGAGGAGGCAATACACCATAGAAGAGGAACATGAGGATGAGGTGCTGGAGTGGCTGAGAGAGAACGAGTATCTATGGCGGAAGGACACAGGCTCCATAGGGACAACCAAAAGGAAGCAGGCTGCTTGAGAGAGAAGGCGGAGAGCCTGGGCTACACTTCGAAGGTGTTTCTCAGCTGGTGGAAGCACATGCACACCTGGTACGGGAAGCTGCACCTCAGGAAATCTGGCCAGGCCGCGGTCAAGCTGACGACTGAGAATCCTACGTGATGGCCAAGTGCAGCTTCTTGGAGGGTGAGGTCCGCCACCCAAGGAGCAGCCCCTCTGACAACCCTCTCTCTCAGGCAGCCTGCTGAGAGCCAGTCCTCTTCCGGCCGAGAGTCAGCTCCTGTCTCCAGGCAGGTATTCTGTGGAGCGTGCCACGATGGAGACCCCCCGACAGCTGTACTACCTGTGGCGGTAGTGCGTGGAGGCGCGTGGAGGACCCCTGACGCAGTGGGAGAAAGGAGACGGCACTTCAACCACAGCCCAACCGCATCCACCCCCAGCTCCACCTCACAGAAAGGCAGAGAGGCAAACCGGAGGGACAGAGCCACACTGTCCTGCTGGAGATAAGAGACACCATCAGAGCAGCGTAGATTTCCTCTCTCAGCTGGTACACACCGACTCCTCATCTCCAACGCAAGTCCTTCCTCACCTATGTAACCAGACCCCTCATGGACATGGCGGAACCCAGTACCAGGTGGTGAAGGACAGGATCACCAATCTGCTTCACAAACCCTCCAGACCCAGATGAACCTGCTCCCACCCATTCCAGGTCTGCTCCTCCACCCCAGGTGATGTCACTCCCTTCCAAAGCTTTCCACAGGCCCTCACCTACCAAGGCTATGGCTACCAGGAGGTCCAGAAGCACAAGCAGCAGCCCTTCCCAGTCCAGGCACATGTTCATCGCGGACGCCACCTGCCACTGATGCCACTGATGCCACCCATCCACCGATGCCACCCACACCACAGATGCCACCGACGCCAGTCCTCACCCAGCTGCAGACCAGACAGCCCCACTACATTGCTCCTTCCTCCAGCCCATAGCCAAGCCCAGCCTCAGTACATCTGTCATTGGTACTGGGGCTGACACCCCACGTCATGGAGAAGGGCTCTCAACATCACGGGGCTGAGCCAGCTGTCTGAGAGCTTTCTTCAACACACCGTCCCCTGTTGTCCTCTCGGGGACAGGCACCCCAGTGGCGCTTCAGACCAGCACTCCAGCAGCAGCCACCTCCACAGCACCTGGACCTTCACCCTGAGACTGACCACGCCTCCGAGTGACTGAGAAGAGTGCCAGAGACTGGGTGGCGACCTGTTGACTTTATTTTTGCTTTGGACACTTGACTTGGGTCATTTTTTCTTTTACAGCTTGTTTTATTAAAGATTATCTTTACTTCACACACTTTGCTTCATTTATTTTATTTAAATAAAGCTTGTTGGAAACTTTTAGAAATGGTTTAAGCCTTTGCATGCTTGTGGGATGGGTTTAAGATAGCAGTGGGATGGGCAGGGATACCTTTGGGATGGGTTAAGATAGCAGTGGGATGGGCAGGGATACCTTTGGAATGGGTTAAGATAGTTGTGGGATAGATAACCTCCAGTGCAAGCATAGTGGGACTGTATGGTCCACCCTCCCAGGTGCCACACCTTTGGCCCTTCATTATCAATAACCATGTAAGCATTGATCACACATTTGAACATAAACACAACTCTTTATCAAATGCCCTGTTCATTGTAGGCCCACCCAACATACATGGCCCAATCTCATCCATGTGATGAGACAGGCTGAAGAAAGCATCCATTAATCATCTATCATCCTGTCTTGCCACTCCACTGCTCCAGCTGGGGAGTTGCACCAGTGTCTCAGGAGGTTGTGCTGCTTCTTCCCTTCACGTGAGGCTCTGTTGGGGCCTTGCACATCCTCAGTGTCTATCAGGTTTCGCCCTTGCCTCCATTCCCAGGCTTCATGTCCCCATTGCCTTGTTGGAGGTCCACGAGCTGTTCTGCAAGACGGGTAGCGGGTGCGCATGAGATTGTGCAGGATGCAGCAAGCTTCCACGATGTTCCTCACGGTCTCTGGGCGATGCTGCATGGTGGTGAGAAGTACCTGGAACCTGTTGGCCAGGATGCCAAAGGCCGTTCTCACACCCCCTTGCCTGGACAGCCTGTAGTTGAAGATACTCTCTTCATGGGTGAGGCATCTAGAAGTGTAGTGCTTCATGAGGTAGGTTCTGAGGGAGAAGGCGTCATCCCCCACGATGAAGTAGGGCACATCTTGTGTGTCGTTGGGCAGGGGGTCTGGATCTGGGAAGCCATGATGAGGTTTGCGTTCCAGCCCCTCCTTGAGGTCACTAGCGTTGTATACCTGGGCATCTGAGCTGACCCGTTGCCTGAAGCATCGATGTAACATGAACTTGTAGTCAGCATCAACCATGGCGAAGAGGATGATGCTGAAGAAGCCCTTGTAGTTGTGATAAGTGGACCCCGACTTGGCTGGAGCTTTGCAGGCCACGTGCTTCCCATCTATGGCTCCAACGGTGTGGGGGAAGTTCCACTTCTGATACCACTGCTCTGCAACTTTCCTTCCAGCCTTCTTCAGTGGAGGGGCACTGGAGGAACTCCTCCAGGTATTCTTCAGTGATGGCCTGCACCACTTCTCTGGCCACAATGCTGATGGTGTTTGTGTGGCACCCTCCAGCCGTACTGCATGCTCCTGTAGGTGGTCCCAGAGGGCCCAGGTGGTGGCAGAGTCAGTGCCACCTTGAGCCCAGGGTCCAGGCTGAGGCGGAAGTTGGTGCTCTGCTTGGTCAACGAACGGTGTGTCAGCCACTCCAAACCTTTGTCAAACATGGCTGGAGGCATCCTTCATGAATTTCTGGAATGCACAAGGATCTTCATTCCTCACGCTCACTATCAGCTTGTTGTACAGTCCGTACTCTGCTTCTTCTCCTGATCCATCTTCGGACTCAGAACGCTTCTTGGCCTCCTCCTTTTCTTCCGTAGAAACAGTTGAAAGAGCCTGTAGATGGCTTCGCAGCTGTTGCAGAACGATGGTGGCTACCAAAAGAAGTGTGTTTACGATCCATGGTGGACATCAATGGATTGCTGTGGAGAACAAGATCAGATGAAGGCTGCAGAGGTTCTGCACAGCAGGATTGCTGGATTGAAAATGAGATCCAGCGTGAGTTGCTCCCCGCTTTTTACTAGGCAATATAGTTTTTCACTAGGTGTCCTTTTGCATCTCTAGGCATCCTCTAGACATCCTTAATATCCAAGATAGGTCTCCTCTGCGAACTTTTTTTCCGTTTTAAATGCTTTGTATGCTAGCTGCATCCACTTTCATCCTTTGTCCGTCCGTACTACTAACGCTGCGCGTCCGTTCCGCGTCCATTTCGCTTCCTCCCTGTGTCCGTTTACCGCTGGAGCGGATTTGAGTTGCGCAGATGCGCAGCGGATGGCTAGCGGATGTAGCGGACGCATAACGGATGACGACGGATGACGAACGGATGTTCCCCGTATGCGTAGCGGATGCAGAACGGACGTGTTGGATACATTTTCCGCTCAAAAGTTTTGTGCAGCTCAAAACTTTTTGAGCGGATTGAACCTCAGTTGACTGATGCTGGACGGATAGAGAGGAAGAAAAACGGATGCAGTGAGTACAGAACGGATGAATCGCATTAACCAATGGATGGCAAGTGTTTCTCTCCATTTTACATCCTCCTTCCATCCGTTGGTGCAGTGTGACATGGGCTTAAGGAAGTGTAAAAGTCAGGGTGGATGGCTGGCTGTTCCTTAAGGAAGCTTCTGACTTTGTTGGATTGTCTGTATTTCTCCAACAGTAACAAGAGGTGGTGCTGTCTCTTCCTAAGGGATGATTGTCAAATTATAGTTACCAAATAACAGTGCTTAAAATAATATTATGCATGCCAACTGCATAACTTTAGCAGATTGTTCAATTTTATTTGAAAAATTGTTTGGCTAAACTTTGGCAATTTATCTTCACGCCCCAGTCATTAAATAAGTATTTAAGGCAAACTGTGTTGACAGAGTATACAATCTGTGTGAAGAGATTGACAATAGGATGCAAATAACAGGATGCCCATAGAAAACTGTTTTGGCAAATAACACTTGATTTCATGTTTGAATTTTTTAGTTAAATAGTAATGTTGCAGGAAGATTGCATAGATGAATTATGATGTAAACAATGGCAAGACAAGTTGCAACAATGGTGCATTGGAAGATATGCAAGAAATACAATTTGCCCTGTAAGTAAGAACGGGTGGAACCACAAAATAGACAAAGTAATAGAAAATAAAGATGCTAAAGTGATCTAGAATTTTAGAATTCAGACAGACAAATGCTTGCCTAATAACAGCCCAGACTTATAATTGTTAGTAAAAAAGACCAAAAAAAAATCCAGTAAGAGGACATGGCAGTACTTGGAGACAACAGAATAGAGAAAAAGTGGGAAAAATTGCAAAATAAAAAAACCCTGCAAATAGAAATAGAATGATTGTGGCAAAAGAACACAAAGATAGTACCACCTGGGTGCAGTTCCAAAACATCGGGAATATCACTTGAATATTATCAGGTGAATGTTTTCTCTTGTTGGTATAAAAGATCCCATATCCTTTTGGATCTAAATGATTGTTCTTCAGATTTTAATGCATCATAACAAGGTCTCAAACAGTATACATGCACATAACATGCTTTACTGTGGAATTCATAATATGGAAATCCATGATATGATTTTGATATCTTTGTTGCTTTATATGCGGACAGAAGTCAGAATGAAAAGCAAAGGAAAGAGGAAAGTCAAACAAACCACAGGAAATGAAGGATGGATGGTGAGCCGAACACAGCAATGCAGATGTCAAAGAGATGTAATACCAGGCTGAACCAGGAAGTTCTTGTAATAAATCAATGACATCAGCCAGTTCAGGTTCTATACCATAGGAGTTCTTGGCTGAACATTTCAGGGAGAGAGCATTTCACACAACAATGCTGGAATTGCATAAAATATTACTAGGTTTTAGAGACTTCATAAAGGCTACTTGGCAGGACCTGTCTGTCACTTTTTTTTTTCTTTTCCGGCACCTTTTTTAGATAACTAGCAAGCAGAAGAGAACAACATGAGGGAAGAAGGCATGTTTTATAACTTGGCACTTTTCATAACTCTGTTTCTTCTTTCAGAATATCTCACCAGCCTACAGGTACTCATCATAATATTTTGCATTCCTAAAACTCTTAGGATCCCTTACTTAAAAACAATCTCAATAAACTAGAGCTGCCATCCTGTTCAGCAGATGAAGGTGTCGGGATGAGATTTCTGGTGAGATCAGGAACTTTAGAATCATAGGGTTGGAAGGAACCTTGAGGCTCTTATAATCCTACTGCCTGCCCAGTGCAGGGAACCTTATATTATTTTGGATAAACAGCCAACCAATCTTTTCTTGAAAACTTGCAAGTAATGGATTACCCAAAACCTCAGAAAGCAGAATGTTTCATTGCTTAAGAACTTTCAGTCAGCTTTATGGTAACTGACTGATTTATACATAGTCCTAAACTTTGGGAGAATTTCCAGCAAATACATCTGAAAAACATCAGCCTGGGGAATATTGCAATAAGATTTCGTTAAGATGGAACCAAATAAATGTATTCTTGGAAATCATCTGTTTGAAGATGTATTAATATTTGGTGAAACAAACTTATACTCTACCGGACTTTTTATGGCCCTTTTCCATTGTCCTGTTCCTTGTTTAGAATAAACATTATACTGTACTAGCAATCCAAACCATAGACCATAGTCACACATCCTGCTAAGCCACAGTTTGCTTAACTATGATTTATTTCTTGAATAAACCACAACTGACTAGTTTGTTGAATACACTAAATCACAAACCAGGGTGATAAGTTCACAAGTCACAGTAAGCCATAATGTGGTTTGTTTGGCTTACTGTGAAGTGAAAAGCCATCCTTAATGTAGATTGCCACTACGTTATGGTTTGAAATAAGCACACTGTGGATCTTTGATATATTTAGAGACTGTCCTGTAATAGCTGTTGTGACATATCTTCAGTGCAAAGAGTTTGCAATAAGTAGTAAGATTTATTTAAGTTAATCCTTACCACAATGCATTGAATAAAAATGCTGTAATTCAGCATTTCTTGTAAAGAAATATTGATGCTGCTTGCTATTAAAATAAATTTTAAAATCCCTTTGCCAGTAAATGGAGTTCACTTGGGAATAAAATAGCTATTTTTGATAGCACAATCATGTCTGCCCTGGTGGATGAAACCAAGTTCAGTTCTCATTTCTTTACCCTTTTATTAAGAACAGTCATTTGCCTTTATCTTTTCTAATTATTAGCAAATTAGCACTATAACTCATATGCCATGTCCTGATCTTCCTTTTATGGTACTTCCCCACTAGATGTCTTGGTTTAAAAGTAGTTATTTCCATCCTTAAGTCAGAACTATCCCACCATAATACATTTCAAGTCTGGAATATGTTGTCAATCAGTAGCTTTTAGGCAAATTTAGCTTTCTTATGGTGAATTTGATCAGATGTGTATTTTGAGAGTTACAGGCATTCATTCCACTTCCACTGGTCATTAGCCAGCCTCTCATCCACAATCATTTCTTGCGCAGCATGTTTTTGCCAAAAGTGCTAAAATTCCTGAGGCACTTTCATTTTTATTATTCCTTCCTCAATTTCTAGAAGAGAAGAACTCTACTATTTTATTTAGAATAAAAGAGGGACAGCACGCACACACCCATGCCAACCTTCTTCAACAGTATTCTGAATTGTATTTTAAGATATATCAGTCTAGATTTTTCTTATTGCAATGTCCAGATTTTTTTTAAAAAAATGTATTAAACCTTTTCCAAAGCTTGTAGCACCTTTCAAGCTTTGAGTTCCCTATGTATCACTGATGCTTCAGGCTGGGCAATCCTAAACAAAGGACTTTTTCTAGCCCCGGAGTGTCAAACTCAAGGCCTGCAGGCTGGATCCAGCCCACAGGATCTTAGATCGACCTGCAGGGCTGGCCTGGAAATAGCAAAGAACTGGCCTCTGCCCGCAAAAACAGCACTTGGTGGGGGGATATGTGGTCCCTCAGAGCTCTGTTTTCTCTGGGCTGAAGGAGGGCATTCAGGCTGAAAATAGGGCCTGGGGGGGTCTACGTGAGCCCCCCCCAGCTGTTTTCATTGGCAGAGAGCTATCAAAACAAGCTAAAACAAAAACAAAAGGAGAAATGTTTCCCCTTTTGCATTTGAGCATGCAAGAAGGGACAGTAAAGGAGAAAGGGAAAGAGGAAAGACAAAGAAAAAGAAGGATAGTTGGAAAAAGAGCAAGGAAGGAACAATAAGGAAAGAGGGGAAGGAAGAAAAAAAGGTGATTGAATTGGAAGGAAGGAAGGAAGGAAGGAAGGAAGGAAGGAAGGAAGGAAGGAAGGAAGGAAGGAAGGAAGGAAGGAAGATGAGAGTGAAGGAGAATCTCAGGAAGTCCTGCCTTTGTACTTGGCCACCACAGATGCCCCTGACATGAGTCCTGAGTCATACCCATCATGGTCATGACCACCCCCAGCCATGCTTCCTCCACACCCTGTCCCTCTGAGGTCAAACACAACCCTAATATGGCCCTCAATGAAATTGAGTTTTATACCTCTTCTCTAGCCTATATTTCAGACCTCTGAGTTCTTTCACGCAATGATGTGTTTTGATGATGGGAGCTGTTGCCCTATAGAAGAAAATATTTGTAGCATGGGGTTGAATACCCTTGGTGCTCTCTAAGCTTGTTTTCTTGCAGATGTTTTGCTACCTAACTAAGTAATATCAGTAGGGCTTGCTTCTTTTCTTTGTTCCTTGCCCTTTCAGTGTTTGTAGGAATGGATTTGGTGGTTCTTTGACTGAGCTTGTTTCCCTTGGTAGGTAGTTTCTTGATTGGGATGTTGTTTGCTTCTTGATTGCAAGCCTAGTGTTAATTTTGGTGTTAATTGCTGATCATCTGGGTATTGGTTGCTCATGGTGGCCAAGTTTAGGTCTTTTTGGCTTTTTAATTGTCATTTTTGAATGGTATGTAATATTGCTTATCTCTATGTAACTGTTAACTAGTTAACTATGGTTTATCCCACTGACCTATTTTTGTACATTTATAGTACACACAATTATAAACAGACTGAATGGGCTCTGTTCACTCACTATGCTAAGTTAAAATGAAGTTGGCTACTTTCAGCTGCTTGGTTGTCTTGCACTAAATCCTAGTTTGCTTCAATATGATTTACTGCACTGACTCAATTTTTTGGATTCTCACAATACATTAAAATAGCCATACTGGCTCCCCAGTGTTGAGCCCTAAAGAAGCCAACTACATTTTACTTGGTAGGTTCTGCAAAACCATTGCTGTTTCAAGATGTCTCTGGCCATATGAATATGTAGTATTCTAAAAAAATAATTGTAACCCTAAAACAAAAGTCTTAAAATATTTCAAACTAAAAATATGATTCAATCAAAAACTAGAAGTTGGAATCTGGGAAAACATATTAGTGACACTAACATTTTGAATGTAAAGGTATTGCATATATTGTGGTCAAAGAGAATTGCAAATCCTCTTGATAGCATGTATGCAGAACTGAAATCCTTTATTGTTCATTTGTTGATGTATTTGTTTTAGCTAGTGAGCCAAAGGGTATCACTTCCCACCTAATTTGGAGGCACAGGGGCACACTTGAGGAGTATATTTTCTTATATTAGTTTTGTAGTATAACTGATGGCAGACTTATAGGGTTGTTCCTTGAATTCCTAGCTTATTGTGATGAAATACAGCCTGTAGTAAACCTGGTTTTCAGTGTCATTTTGGTAGAGTACTATGAATTAAAAACACATCTCTATTCTGGATCTCATGTTAAACAAGTTCTTAAAATAGAAACAGGAATTAACCTTGTTTTCATGAACAATTTTTTTTCAAATGGTGATTTAAGGAATGCAATATGGAAATGAATAGAGGATATATCTTATGTCCACAGTGAAAATTTGCATGAGATTATTTGGTGGAACTTAAAATTGCACTGATGCCAATTTCCCTTGCTGCTCCACTGTTATTTTGGGCATACCTTTTTCTGCACAACTTTTGTTTGCGTTTTCTTTTCCAATTTTATCCTCAAATATTGAACCCCACTTCCATCCTTACCTCTACCCTCAAATTTCTTTTCAATCCGTAATGAGATTGATTCAGTATTTGAATGTTCAACCAGGGCCACCATCTGCCCATCTATCCCAACCTGCTATCCTTCAGCTATGTTAAGCCTGCAATCTTCAGAATTTCCAGCTTTCAACCATCTGCCTGGGCTTTATAAATATTTACTCCCAAGTAATTTATGGCCAAGTTGGAGAAGGATGATCAATGTGAAAAGCATTCTGGAAGTAAAAGGCTGATCAAATACACAAAACTTCTGACTCAATGGAAAGCCCATCTTCCTGGAAGTACAACCAAATGTTATGTTTCTACGAGCAAAGAAAAGTATTGTCAACTTTTGTCATCAGGTTCCAATGGAATTGGATGACAATGGCAAATAGCCACAGAGATACAATTCACTTCCAGTATCTGCGAGCAGGCAGCAAATTTGATGAAATAATTATAACAATAAGAACGGTGGTGGGATTCAAAAAATTTTAATACCAGTTCTGTGGGCATGGCTTGGTGAGTGTGGCATAGCTTGGTAAGCATGGCTTGGTGGGTGTGGCAGGGGAAGGATATTGCAAAATCTCCATCCCTCCCCACTCCTGGGGGAAGATTACTGCAAAATCCCCATTCCCTCCCCACCCTACTAACCTGCTTTCCAGCTCCATTCTCCTGTGCAAGACAACAAAAGAAGACCCAGTTGATCCTGGGACCCAGGAGGCAAAGAATAGATGTGGGTGGTGCCTGTCAGAAGTGGTGTTAGCCAGTTCTCTGAACTACTCAAAATTTCCACTACCGGTTCTCCAGAACTGGTCAGAACCTGCTGAATGCCACCTCTGAATAATAAGAAAAACAAAGTGATACTGATAGATTCAATGGTATATGGCAAGTGAAAAGTATAGATGGGCATGGACTGTTGTTAGTATGCCAGATAGTTGAAGAAGCAAAATGGGCATTAGAATAGCTGATGATGCCCTGAACTTAATACACCATGGAGGCTTATTTAATACCAAAGAGGTGAATGTGACCTGTAAGAAAGACCAAACAAAAATATACAAGATCCATGGGAAGGCAAAGTATTCCATGGTGAGTACACAAAGGCAAATTAGATAAACAGACTAATCAATGGCTAAAATCAGGAAAGTTGAAAAAAAAAGACAGGGAGGCTAATTTTGGCTGCACAAGACCCAATCTTAAGAAACAACAGGAAGCAAGTGCCTCCTCTGCAAAGAACCTGAAGATACCTGGTTGCAAGTTGTTACAAGATCACCAGATTAATTACAAATAACAGCATAACAAAGTAGCAACAATGATGCATTGGAATGCCTGCAAAAAATATATTTGCCTGCAGGCAAGAACTGGTGGAAACCACCAAGAAGACAAAGTAATGAAAAATGAAGAAGCTGAAGTGTTGTGGGATTTTAGAGTTCAAATAGACAAACATTTGCCACACAACAGTCCAAACATAACAGTTATCAATAAGAAAAACAAAGAAAGCAATCTTAATATTAATAGGTGCCTTAGCTGCAATGCCAAAACATCTGGAGCACCACTTGAAAACCATCCGCATTGACAGAATTACCATTGGTCAACTGCAAAAGGCACCTTTACTTGGCACAACTTACATCCTGCACCCTTTAATATTATTAACAACAATGTCTATCTATCCCAGGTTTTGGGAGGACTTAATTGGTGGATAAAAATGCCAAATCCAGTCTAAACATCTGGCTGACTGTGGACCCAACCTTAATATTCTGGGCAGTTTAAAACAAAACAGTACAAAAGGAAAAAGAACAAAGATGGCAGAGACAATCTAAGATGGAACAAAGAAAAAGTGCCTTCATTCTTACTTATCAAATATCTGGGTGAAGAACCAGGTCATCAAAACACAAGCTCAGAGTTTAAATCTCATATAATGAATTAATGTTTCAGGATCTCATGCAAAGTTTGGAATGGCAGTGTCTAGCATCTTTTGTTAAATCAGGATCAGCTTTCAGTATCCAATGACAGGACTCAACATCAGTAAGCTCTGCCAGCATATTCTTACACTGCACAGTAACATATGATTAGCAACCAGTACGAATACAGCCAAATTAGAAGGGAAATCTACACAACTTGTCCCAACATTTAATATTAGCACATTAGACATGGATCTGAGTGTGAAGGCCACACTCAGAAAATGAGCATGCTCATGAAAAAAGCAGATAAAAACCCAAACAAGAAAATGAATAAATAAGATAGGATGAATGAAAGAAACATTCCACTTCCAGTAATAGCAAAATTCTGCTTCCAGGAAGTATTAAAGGAGAGTATGGAACAGCAGTTTAAACAATACACTCTCCTATTTTTTTTTCTATTAATGTCCTAATTTTCCCCCTTAAAACTGAAAATGAACTTTCATGAACTATATATTTTTGCTTTTAAAAAGCCACAGAATCATTTGAAAATTTGATAATAGTAACATTTAAAAGCTAGATGAGTTGGCTTCAAGATATTTATGAAGAGTAGATTCACCAATAATTTTTAAGTTATTCCATTTGTGGGTAGGAAATCATGCCAGATAATGGCACATGTAACTCCATTACCAAATGAGCTGCACTGGTCACCAGTGTGTTTTTGGGTGCAATACAAGGTGCTGGATTTCACCTTTAAGGCCCAGCCTGGCTTTGAACCAGGTTAGCTGAGGAATCATCTTTTTCCAAGAGTTTCTACCCATCCAATTTGATCCAGCAGATTGGGTATATGTGACAAATCCCCTCAGCCAGAGTATCAACTGGCAGATTCTAGAAAAATATCTTTTCTGCTATATCTCCCTCCTTTGTGGAATATTCTCCCCTTAGAAATTAAAATGGCCCAACTCTGTTGAATTTTGGTAAGGCTTTAAGAACTTGGGTGTGTAACAAAATTGTGTTAAGGGCTGTTTCATGATCTAGTATTAGTTGGTTAATTATCTTGGCTGCTGTATTTATTGTTTGGATGTTTTTATTGTTTTACATTTTTTTAACTGTTTTATAGTTTCAGAATTGTCAGCTACCCAGAATCACTTGGATCGGATGATTGGCTATAGAGATTGCTTCAATAAATAAAGACATAATTGGTACCAAATTGTCCTTAGAATAGTGTAGATACTAACACATTAAAACTTTAATAAATCATATTTCTATTCTCATTTATTTATAACTATGAGCTCAAGGTATATAGTTCATCTCTCATAAACTGCAATCTGACATAGTTGTGCACTTTCCCATTTACTCCACAGATTGGCTAGTTTCAACGTCTTCAGAAAACTGAATAATTATGGCCCAAGGCTGCTGAAAATACCTAACTGCCACCAACATTCCCAAAACTCTTAACTGGAATTAAAAACAATAATAGTCTAATACCTGGGATACTTGCAGAGAAAGCATTGCCTGGGAAGAAGAGGCTATTGTACATTATGTACCATTTGAAAATACTGTTGTAGTCTGAAAGGTTTTAGATTCCATTTATTTGCATAAAGTAAAAATATTTATTATTTAATATAGGAAATACTCACACATTTACCACTTTTGCAGAATAAGACTCATGTATCCAAGGATAAATTGATTTATTTACTTATTTGTTTCTTTATTTGCTAACCATCTCACGATCAAGCTACTCTTATATATTTTGGTTTTATATTGCAGGGAGGGTGATACGAAGTCTTGTGAACAGTCCATATAATCTCTTAATTAGAAGATCAAGAGACCTTGTGTTCTAGACCCACCTTAAGCACAAGGCCAGCTGGGTGACTGGTTCCTTTCTGTCAACCCTGGGAAGGAAACAATGGCAAACCACTTCAAAATCTTGCCCAAAAAATGACAGGAACTTGTCCTAGGCAGTTACCAGGACTCAACAATCATTCAAAGGTGCACACACACTCACACAAAGAAAAATATATATTATCCAGTACTCACTTTTTAACTAATAAGTTCATTTTTCTACCCTACTAGCTGTCATGCTTCTGTCGGAATCTGTTTCTGAGGGGGAGACTGAGCAGCTGATAAAAGGGTGGGAGTGTGGCTCCAGTGGCTGTGGAAGAAACTAAGGAAGGGTACAGTCTGGCTGGGCAGAGCAGGAGAGAGGTGGAGCAAGGGAGAGGGAATTCAGAGGAAGATCCAGCCCCCCCCCTTCATCCTAGGGAGGGATGGAGAAGGGAGCAATGTGAGTTGCGTGGCTTATGGGGGAAGAAAGGGCCCTGATTCCCTTCATTAGCTGCAGCTGGGAACACAGTGTTTAAAAAGGGAAGTTGTACACAGCAACTCTTGGGAAGCAAATTGTGAGTTATCTTTTATTGTTGAGGCTTATCTGGGTTCCTGGTGTCTTCCCAACTGTGTGTGTTTTGTTGGCCTTTGAAGTCTGCAATTTCTTATCCTGCCCTGTCCAGTTATTTGCTGCAGTGTGGTTTGTGTGGATTTTTATTTACAGTTTATATGTACTTTGTTTTCGGACTGAATTTCCTCCACTTAAAGACTGTTCTTGGGAGAGTTTTTTCTCCAGCCAAAGGTAATTGGACATTGGGGGCAAAGTTGGAGGTATTAAAGGGACTTTTGTTACTTATGTGACTATGTTGCCTTTGTGTCACGTCCCAGGTCATCACACTAGCCTTCATTGTTTTAACTTTTAACAAAGAATATAGAAAAGCAACCAAATGCGGTTATTTAAATCATGGAGAACTTGTGCTTCTCTTGATGCTGATAACTACAAGTTCCTTTTCTCTTGACCATGTTGATGGGATTGCTAAGAGTTGTAGCTAAGCAAAATCTAGAGGATGTGGGTCTCCTCTGCTGCATAAAAGCATGCAGCAAGACTTGCTTTACTTCAAGAGGTGGTTTCCTCACTTCCTATGGATTGCTCCTTGAGAAGAATGTCAAATCTCATACAAAGACTTTCTCATCCAGGATTTTCTCACTTTGGAAACTAACATGGAACTTCTCACTCCTATGAGAGTTTACTCATCCTAGTTAATTCATTGGGTCTACTTATAAACGTGTGCATTTAAAATCACAACCTTTTTTGAATTGATGCCCAATTCTTCCCCTCCTCGCTCTATTAAAGCTTACTAAAATGATTCAAGAGTAGTCACACTCTTTCATCCAAGCTACTCCATAGCATTGCTGTGAAGAAGAAAAAAAGAAAAGAGAGACCTCAGTAAAAGCCATTCTTTGCTTCTGGAGACAAAGTAGAACATGCATGACATAATACCATATTTAATTTAGTGGAGCTGCTAAATTCAGTCAGTGGTAATCCATATGCTGTTTATCTGTTGATAAGTCAATTTGGAACCAACTTTCCCACCCACCAGTGGACTTAGTAGAAACAACTTAAGAATAGCTCTTGAAGGAAATCAAGTAAAGGTTTTTCAGTTAAAATCATTTCCCCCACCCAGGTCCCTGAAGTGCAATACTTTTATTCCCTCTGCCTCCTATCCCATCTTTTGGAACTTAATGGTTTGTCATCATTTCTGGAGCAACCGCAAAATTTTAAAGGTGCATTTCAGCCAGGCATTGCAGACATGAAAGTCCAACTTATGTGGAGCACACCAAGTTGGGGAATGTTGATTTAAACTTTAGTTGGAAGAACTTGTATTCATGTTATGACAACATATGGTATGTCTATAAATCCAGTATAAGCAAGTGTGTTCAGGGTCTATCATACACAGTCATATTCAAAATATCTTTATATTTTGGAGGACACATTAGATTTAGATATATAGTGATAGTTTCCTTGTCAAATAGATTTATGAATAAACAAATAATTGGGTGGAAAGACAAATCTCTGTCCACCTCCTTAACAGGTGAAGAGTGACCTTTTGGATGTTGCTAAATGACTTGAGTCCTTGGATCACTTGTTGTTTCAACCTCCTTTCATTCCATCTCCAGAGTGAGAAGGAGTGCTGCTTTCTCCAAGACCTCCCTTATCTTTTCAGTGGGCTCACAAATCAGTGTAAAGTATATAGAAACAGGTAACAATTTTGCAGAGTTCCCTAGCTTTCTCCATAAATCTATGTATTTAATCTGTTCTGATTTATTTCTTTTGAGCTGAAAGAGGCATGATCTTCAACACCCTGGGAACAGCAGCATTAAACTGAATGAGGCTACTTCGGAGTAGCCATGCACTGTTAAGCACCCAGTACTTGGGCAATCACCTCCCACCAGACTTTCCAGATTGGGTCTCTCCCAGACTGCAGCTTTTAGGATTCCCACATTATGCTGCTCTTCATATTTTAAAATGATTGAGGATTATGGCCACTGGTGTCCAAGGTGATTTAGGTCGGGAAGACTACCTTAGCAATACAGTGAAGTATCTCTCTCCCCTCTTCAGGTTTTTGATCCTCCTGGCAGATAATTCTATATACCAGAAGGGTCAAGTTTAATTTTCTTTTCTGTTTTTGTTTGCCTTGGACAAGACAAGAGTCGCCTCAGGGAATCCAACAACCGCGATCCTCTTCCGCGAAAGGATCGGTCGGTCCACGATCCCGCCGCGCTCTCCACCTCGCCTCGGTCCCTCCCTGTCCTTTTGACAGACACCGCCGCGGGTTTCGCAGACCGCCGCGGCCCCGCAAGCTGGATACGACAATGGTACGATGTTCGCAGACTGAGCTATCCAAAGGGGAAACATGAGAAGACGCGGCTATTCACGTTCCCGGGCTAGGGCGCTCCGGTCTGGACAATAAAGACGAGCCACCGCCGCCGCGGGGTGAGAACTCTCGCGAGCGGTGTGCGTGCCGAAAGCGTGTGGCGGGAGCTGGGATGGGAGAAGGGAAGAGCGGAGCTAAGCCAACCAACGAACAAGCACGCAGTCAGACCGAATCCCAGCCCCGCAGCACTCGCAGCTCCCCACAGCCGCCAGGTACTGACCGCTGGAGGCATCCCCGGGAGTGGGAGAGGACGCGCGCGCGTTTGCCGGGCTTAATCTGAATCAAGGCAACCAAGGGAGGGAAGGGGCCCTTTCCCGCACACATACCTCAACCCTCATCTTCGGACACCGAAGTGGTGCTTCTGTACCAACAAGCTCCCGCAACCCCGGTTTTCTTTCAGTCTCCCTTTTGCAAGAGACGGTGGCTCTTGTCCGCAACTGGTCTCTGGCGGTTCCTGACGAGGGGAGAAGAGAGCGGGAATCCTGGCAGGGCGGTGGGGATACAGGTGAAAGCTCGCTAAGGTTTTGCCGATCCAAAGAGGAGGGCTAATACGTCCGCCGGCCGTGTTCACCACGTCCGTGGTCTCAGTAAGCGCTCGGTTTCGCCGCCGCTCAGCAGCCCCGCTCGCCTAACGCGCGCGCGCGCGCGCGACTTCTCTGCCTGCTCCCCTTTGAAACGAACCCGCGTCCTTCAAGGAATGAGCGATTTCTCTGCCTAAAAATGAGAATATTCATGAGAATACAGTCCGGACGCCTTAACTTCCAGAAGGATTTCCCCCCCTCCCGCTACAAACACACACACACACACACACACACACCTCTTAATAAGATTCATAGAAATAGCAATGACAGGCTATGAGAACTAGGTACGCAAAAGATCCTAAAGGGAAACGAACGCTTTATTTATTTATTTTTTTGCCTTTCCGTTTGCTGACTGAGGGCAGGGCCGGCGCTTGATCTTGTAAACCTATTGCCACTTATGGCCCCAATGAACTGCGCTTTGTCCCATTTGTGAGCGGAACTGCCGCATCTCTGTTAGGCGTGTTTGGG
The DNA here is from genome assembly GCA_004320025.1 of Laticauda laticaudata. NCBI lineage: Eukaryota > Metazoa > Chordata > Lepidosauria > Squamata > Elapidae > Laticauda > Laticauda laticaudata. The sequence continues at coordinate 82,455 of BHFT01018091.1, read as the reverse complement.
ACGCACAGATCCGCAGGGGAGCTATCAAGGCGCAGCATCCTCGGTTGGGTGACGTCTGTTCTTCAGAGTTGAGCATCCGCCTTTCTGCGAAAGTCGACAGGGCCTGGGGGAAGGAGCGCTTGCGAGCAGCGGTTTGGTGGTCTTTGCGGAGACCTTTGCGGAAGCTGGATCCCGCTGCGAGAAACGGCTGTCGCCTTTTCCTGCGTGTTATTCTCTCACTACTTTGCCAATGACTTTTAAGTACCGCTCTGTATTGTGTCTTAAACAAGGAACTTGAGAGATCTAGACACGGTTGAAGCGACTCTCGCAAACTGAATGTTCTCTGGATGTTTGAAATTCGTGTACGGTAAAGTTTGAAATATGGCTTCATAAATTACAGGACTTCATAAATTATTGGAAACTATGTATAGTTCGGTAGTGGCTCTGGGTCACCGATTACAAATTGCAATAGGACTATTATGGCCCCTTTCTCCCTCCCAAGGAACGGACTCGTTTTTAACTTCTTTTGGTTCTGACGGAAGGGACTTCCCTGGTTAACCTGGAGAATGCGTGGGAATGTCTTTGTCGGGAAGAAGAGTCCGGCTAACTTGAGCCAGATCGAGGCCTTCGACTGGTGGCCGCTTCAGAGGAGGGAAGGATTGCCCCTCAGAGGCAATCCAAGATGCTACCATTTAACTTTAGGGAAAGTACCGCCGGTTCAGTTGAAGACATCTTAATGGGGTAATTTGATGGTGCCCGGTGGCTTTTCTTTCTTTTGTCTTTTTTGTAAAAAGTCGCGTCCCTGAGGCATTCCCACCAAACCAGAGGAATGCTTGAAATATAGCGAGGGTCTATCCGGTGCCAGATTCGATCTTGGGAAAAGTCCTGAGGACTGGCCTGCAGGCACCTGGGCAAGAGCTGAGGACCGGAGGGGACTATGGGACGCGGGAGAATTGTTTTCTGAGCTCAGATACACGAACGCCGGCAGTTTCCGGTCCTCTTTTGGCCCAGTAACGCTTGTCGTTTTGCCTTGGAGGCTCCCACACAGAGCGGCCTGCCAGGCTGACGCGCGTCCGCGGCGTGTTTTTCCTGCGGACAAGCCCGAAAGGAGTCTGAACAACATCCTCGCAAATATTGACAGTGGCTACTCCAAGCGTTTTTGGAGTGGGGAGTGGGGAGAAGGCGGCGCGATTCCTGGAGGTGGGGAAGGTTTAGCTTGGGATGGAGAAGCGGGATGGCGCGTGGAGAGGGCACTGTTGACGCTGATCTCTTGAGTGACTTTGATCATTAGAGAGGCCCAAGGGAGCTCCGGCCGGGGAAGACTGCTTGAGTGTGTTCTGACGAAACGAAAGCGAGCGAAGGTAGCAAAATTAAAGGTTGGGCTGGAGTTAAGGGGTGGGCAGCCCTAGAGAACAGAGGCGGCAGCACCCGGGGCTCTGCTCTCATCTCTCCGCTGTCCCCCATCCAGAAACGCGTAGTTGCGAATCTGAACGCGCTTCCTGCTTGAGCGATTTTCTTGCCGTGTATTGGAGCGAGGCAAGTTGACAAATTTATCTCGCCTCTCAAACGGAGCTCTTTCAGCCTCTCAAAATCCACAACGCACCCGCACCCGTTTCAGAAATGAGCTTTCCAAGTTTGTTTGGACGCACCTCTTTCTGCGCATCTTTTGTAGACTTTGCCTCTATTCCTTTTTCTATCCTGACATCTCTCTGGCTGAATTCACCCAACGCGCTAAACCAAGATACAATCGGAGGGTGGAATGGTGTGTGGTGATCACGAGGCTATTTATAAACAAGGTGGTTTTGAAGCAAACGGACGGTAGTTTTTGGTAAAACGTGGTTAATTAAAGAAGTCATGGTTTGCCTATGCAGCTGAAACTGTTATTAGCCTTATCTCTAGGAACGAGCACCCATAGGGGTAGGCAGCATCACGTGTCTTTCTTTTTCTGATTGGAAAGAGCCCCTCCTTCGCCCGCTCCCCCTCTAGTTTCTTCCTCTAAGTGATTTCTACCGTCATCCATTCTAGGTTGTTTATCTTCTATTTCTGATGCCCATCTTCCTCTGTCAGACTGATCTTCAAAACTCAGAGGTATGTGATATTTGAGCACACACTTTTTATCCGTATTAGTAAATTATAAGATGTGAACGCATATGGGCATACTTCTGAACTGGTCCGGATGGATCCAGGGAACTTGGACCAATGGCCTTATCTGCGGGATGCGAGAAAATGACCAGTCTTGGGTTTGTTTAATTTAACCTGTTTTCCATAGACACGCGGGTGTTAATTTGCGGTGTGTGAATGGTGAAGGGGAGGGGAAAGTGTGTGTGTGGGGGAAAACCTACCAATGGTACCCTGTGCAGGTTTCGTTTTAAACCGAAATAGTATTTACCTACATTCCAAAAGTTGGGACTAAATCCTACTCAGTTCAGCGAGTCTTGCTTTCTGGTAAGCTGGCAAAGGTTGACCTTGTTTGAAGAATTTCCCATCACAAAGTGAGATCTGTTTCCAGTGGCTTGTAGGCACGTCCATGGAATTTTCTTGGGAGCAGTACAGTAATTTGTCTTCCTCTTTTCCTGGGATTTCCCCCCCCCCCCCCCCCCCCCCCCCCC